>VNJN01006633.1:0-25870 GCA_008042485.1 Drosophila mayri
TATTTTGATTCATTTTGGTATAATTTTTAAGATCAGGAGTGGTTATTTCAGTCTTGGGGTTGCTAATAAACTGAGAAATTATTAATTTATAGTGAGTATATATAGCTGATCTGATAAACAGACCTGATCTGTTTTAATAGGTCTGATAAACAGACCTGTTCTGTTTTAATAGGTCTGATAAACAGACCTGATCTGTTTTAATAGGTCTGATAAACAGACCTGATCTGTTTTAATAGGTCTGATCAACAGACCTGATCTGTTTTAATAGGTCTGATAAACAGACCTGATCTGTTTTAATAGGTTTGATAAATAGACCTGATCTGTTTTATGAGACCTATTAAAACAGATCAGGTCTGATAAATGATCTGTTTCTAAGCACTGAAAATTATAAAGCTGAAAAAAAAATTTACCCTTCCCTTTCCCAATTAAAAAATTCTTTAAATTTTATTTTATTTATTTATTTCTTTATTTATTTTTGAAGCTGAAAAGTAAAAAGGCTGAAACAGAAATTTCCCAAGTCGCTTTCCCAATTAAAAAATTCTTTACATTTTATTATATAATATTTATTTTCTTTATTTATTTTTGAAGCTGAAAATTATAAAGCTGAAAAAGAAATTTCCCAAGTCCCTTTCCCAATTAAAAAATTCTTTAAATTTTATTTTATAATATTTATTTTCTTTATTTATTTTTGAAGCTGAAAATTATAAAGCTGAAAAAGAAATTTACCCTTCCCTTTCCCAATTAAAAAATTCTTTAAATTTTATTTTAGACTATTTATTTTCTTTATTTATTTTTACATTATATATTGGAAATCTAAATTTCCATCCTCTAACTTTATTAATTTATACCTTTTTACGCTGAAAAAGTCGAGGATATAGTTCTCAATACAATTGTATCTCTCAGGGAGATAAACAAAGTGGTCCTTTAGCTCCAACTTAATGTTGGACCCAAATTTCCCTGTTGTCCGCTTCGCTGTCAAAATTTCCATCGGCGTGTTGATGGGGAGTTGATTGATGTTAAGTTTGCCTTTAACTCTACACGAGTTAGAGGCAAGCATTAGAGGATCCATTTCAATATGCTCTATTAGCTCATCCAAATCCGCTTGGGTTACACTAAGGGGAATATTGGATGTGGAAGTGCTGCTCTTCTTACTGTACTTCTTGTTGTTGCTGGTGATGGTGCTGGTTGCTGCTGCTGATGGTGATGGGTAAATTATATTTTTCCTTGACGAGCTGGCGGATTTTATACCCGCCCAGGAGTACTTTTCTCCTCCCGCTCCAAATCACCACCTGCAGCGAAAGAATACCCTTTTACCTCTTTATTTTCCTCACCCGTACAGTTCCCTATTGTCCACTTCACGAAATGAAGTCTAGTAAAAATTTGAGACATAAATGTCCGCAGTTGAATGTACCAAATTTTTGGTAGCGATTGTAATTATATCTCAGTTTTTTCCCAAATATCTAATTACTTCTAATGGTGGTTGTAAATTTCCAAAACTTTTAAAGTAAATTGATTCTGTTCCTTTCTTATAATATGCTACCCATTGCGTTCCTTCAGATGACGAGTCTGCCAAATTTATAATTACACACTCAGAGTGGTGAGGTAATTTGGGTAACTCATATAAACTCCTCGAAAATGTGGAATATGTTTTAAAGCAAACTTTAGTATATCAAAGTTGGATAATGCTCTATTGGGTAGCTCATTTAGTAGTTTTTTTTGATTAAGTTTTTGCTTTTTATTATTTTTTGATAATGATATCCCGTACCCTTTCTTGTATGGCTGTAAATACAAGCCCTTCCCCAATGCCACCGATTCCATTTTTTTATTATGTCTCTGGTTTTCCTTGTTGTGCGTTGTGAGCCACTTTTACTGCATTCATTAAGTCGAGTGGTTTTTTCTTTCGCAATTCAATTGTTGCTTTTTTGATGATTGAAGCAAGAGATTTTTTTACAACTTTCTTTTTCTCTTGCTTGGTTCCCATTCCAAATTTTTTCTTTAGCTACATCATATTTGTTACAAAATAAGCTGCAGCTCTCTCACTAATAATACTATTCCCCGCTTTTACTCGTTCCCAAGCTCTATCAATTAAAACCGAGTCTGCTTTATGGCGTTCACCCAAGTCCTGGTTTTTTGAATATGCAATATCGTGTTCTCGACAAGCTTCATCTAAAGCATTGATACCCCGATCACCACGTAGCAATCGTTTCTCTAGTTTTGTGTCAGGTCCACAGTAATTGTAGCCAGGTATATGAGCTTTAAAGGGTAGAGTGTTTATCAACTTATTTATGAGACCAGTACCCTGTTTGACATTTGATTTATGACTGTTTATATTATAAAAATGTTTCCCCATTTTATATCATCCTCAATTATCGAGTGCTTGTCATTGAATGAAGTACTCATCTCGAAAACATGCGTTTATTAAGGAAAAATAAAAGTATTGTAGTAAGAAATATTGAAGGTGATGCACATGGTGAGAGTACACACCCCCGTCACAGCTCATTGTTACCAAACACAATTAGAGCTTTAATTGTTGGTCCATCAACCTGTGGAAAGACAAACGTTCTTATTTCGCTTTTGGAGAGTCCTTGGATTGAAATTTGAAAATTTATATATATTTTCAAAGAGTTTATATCAACCAAAATATGAATATTTGGAAAACTTATTAAGCCGATACGAGGAATGGGTTATTACACATTTTCTACAAATGACGCCGTTTTGTCACCGCAAGAAGCTAAAAACAATTCCATTATGATATTTGATGATGTTGCGTGTGAAAAACAAGACAATATTCGGAACTATTTTAGTATGGGACGCCATAGGAAAATTGATTCATTCTATTTATTTCAAACGTACACACATATACCAAAACATTTAATTCGAGATAATGCAAATTTTATTATAATGTTTAAACAGGATGACAAACATGCATCGTATATACCGAGATCATGTAAACAATGATATGGGTTACAATTCATTTATGAATATATGAAGAACATGTTGGGCACACAAATTTGGATTTCTTGTAATCTCTAAGGATGATGATATGAAAGTGGTCGCTATAGGAAAAGATTCGACCAGTTTATTGTACTCGAATAAATAACATATAAGTATAATGAAATTTTTGAAAAAAGACAGTTGATCATCCAGCTTCATAATGACTACATCAATGACAATTGCGTTAAATGGAAATGCATCTGTACTTAGCGAACATTTTTTCCCTCAAATTGAGCTAAATCGCAATTATGAATGTGCTCCTATCGACTTTTATACATTCAATTCTATACCGAATGTGGATGAAGGAAATAATCTGTTTCATATTGGAAATAAAGTCGTCGAAATACCTATAGGGTCATATGAATTTGAAGATATTGTGAAATATATAATGGATAAAGTAAAAAAATATGATCTCCATAACAGCTTAAAAATTGAGCGTAACACCAATACTTTGCAAGTTCAAGTTACTACCAAAAAAGAGAGTTTATATTTTAATCATGAACGATCAATTGGACGACTACTTTGTTTTAATAAACGAGAATTGAGGTCAAACGAAAATTAAATTTACATCTCTGATAACCCCGTAAATATTTTAAAAATAAATTCAGTTAGAATAGAATGTAACATAATTAGTGGGTCATATGTGGGGAATAGACCAAATCATGTGCTTCATGAATTTGGAATCAACGTTTCGCCAGGATATAAAATGAACATTACACCACGAAATTTAATTTATTTCCCTGTCAACACCAAAGAAATAAGCACACTCGAAATACAGATAACTGATCAGAACTGATCGCTTCGCTCATTTGATAGCATTATCAAACCTAAAGTTGAAGCGAAAGCATCATCATCATTATCCTCATCATCATCATCATCATCATCATCATCATCATCATCATCATCATCATCAGCATCAACAACATCATCACCTCGAGGATCTTCACATAAACGTCGTGCTCTCACATTAAAAAATAAATTGATTTTAAAATCACTGGGATTTAATATTAAAAAGAGTTTATAACAGTACAATATTCAAATGAATGACATTTTTTATGTTCAAGAAAAACCTATTAATGATGAAAGTATTATCAAAAAGGAATATCACACTTATTTTCCTTATCAAGCGACATTCAAAGAAAACGATGAACTTAGAATCACTATCCAAAACTCGGACCTGTATGTCCTTCCGTGTGAGAGTTTTCTCCACTTTGAAGGAACGCTTGGGAGAATTATTGATACGAATTCAGGATCAACTACTATAAATGGTGTCAATGGCATGCTCAAAAATAATTGCATGGCCTATTTTCTGGATGAAATAAGATATGAGTTGAATGGATGTGAAGTGGATAGGACACGGTTTACTGGTATTACAACAACTATTAAGAACTTTCTCTCAGTCGGTCAACAGGAAGGAGCTCTTTACCGCAACGCTGGGTGGAGGAGATGATATCGCTTCTGGAGGACATTTCAGCTTTTCTGTACCTTTAAAAATGTTGTTGGGATTTGCTGAAGACTATAAAAAAGTAGTGTTAAATTGTAAACATGAACTCATTCTCTTGCTTACAAAAAACACTAATGATATATATGTTAAAAATGTTGACGGAAAAGCACATAAAATTGATATAAATAGCATTAGTTGGAAGATTCCTCACATCGTTCCAAGTGATACAGCGAAAATTAAAATGTTTAATGTTGTGAAAAGTGGAGCTACCCTTCCACTCGCATTCCGGAGTTGGGATTGCTATATAAATCCAACATTGGTACAGGGAACGCATCATATATGGAATGTAAAGTTGTCGGCTAATAGAGAACGTCCACGATTTGCAATCATTGCGTTTACATTAAATGGAGAACTCATTACAAACAATTTGAGAAATGCAAAGGTATATCTAAATTCAGAAGTTTATCCTTATGAGGACTTAAATCTCAGATATTCTGAAAATCGGTTTGCTGTCTTGTATGATATGTACACTAAATTTAGAGCTACTACAATCGAGTACCACGAGCCCTTCTATCTCCCATGGATTTTAAAGCAAAGGCACCAATTGTTGTTGTAGATCTCTCATACCAGAATGAGACTGTCAAATCAGGAACAATTGATGTTAAAATTTCTACAGAGCTAACTCAAGCAAGTGAGATGATTACGAAGGTATATTGCCTTCTCATCCATGATCGGCTAGTTGAATACACACCATTGAATGGATTAGTTCAACGTATCGTTTAACATTCTTCAAAGGAAAAGTTCATTCAAATATTAAAATTCGTTGGAAGCAGACGTTCACGGAGCTAATAAAAATGCTGACAACCTCCAGCTCAATCCATCAACTGGTTATAAGGATAAATAATTTCATAAACATTTTTAAGGATCAAATTTTCCCTGAACATGTTCAATATCTGGAGGAATCTTTGGAATATTTCCAGAAAAGGATGGCTGATACACCATTGGTTAAAATATACATGGCCAACATTTTACAAGTTGTTGTTGGGCAAATGAATATACCAACAATGGAGTTGATACGTGTGCATGTCATTTCTTCACTGTACTTTCGCAAAAATCAATAAAAATTATGAAAATGTTTGTTAATTTAGAAAGTCGCTTCTGATTTTTGAAAAAAATAAATAAAATAAATATTTGAAATAAAATTTAAACAATTTTTTCATTGGGAAAGGGAAGCGGAGATGTATTTTTCAGGCTTTTTACTTTTCAGACTTTTTTTATTTGTTTTGAATTTGTGACTTTTGAGTGGATGGGGCGTGACGGCTCGTCTCTAGAAGTCTAGCCTTTTTTCGTCTCATCCCATGGTGTTTTTAGGTATTCTTCGATAAGACCTAATTTCCTTTCGTCTGCTTGACCCTTTCCTTAATTGAGATATCTTCGTGCCTTTTTCTAAATGAGGATCATGGGTGAGCGCCCTTAATTACATCTCCATCCCTTTTTTAGGTAAGGATCGTGGGTGAGCGTCCTTCGAAGAAGGAGAAAGTAAGGTTTTTCGGGTATGAGAACAATACCCTTCTTCAGTCATAGACTGTCCCTTTTTTTAGGGCGCCGACACTCTTCTGTCATAGACTGTCCCTTTTTTAAGGGCGCCGACACCCTTCTTCTGTCATAGACTGTCCCTTTTTAAGGGCGCCGAGGTACGTTACAAATGTATCCCTTTCACCCCATCCAAATGTCGGCCAAATTCATTCATATGCAGGTGGAATGAGTGTGGGAAAAATCTGATTATTTAGACGAGTAGAGTGAGGTTTTTCTGTTACGAAATCTACGCCCTTCTTCAATTGCATCCCATCCCTTTTTTATGAAAGGATCGTGCGTCCCCCGCCCACGTACGTTTCAGGATCGTTGCGGTGCGGTGACGGGGGCGGGGGCGCTACGCAAACGTGATCGTTCCGAACCGTCCTTTCCCCGTCCCTTTTTAAGAGAGGGTCATGAGCGAAAGTGCACGTGCGCTCCAGGATCACACACCTTTCCCCGTCCCTTTTTAAGTGAGGGTCATGGGTAAAAGTGCGAGTGTGCTCCAGAATCACACACCTTTCCCCGTCCCTTTTTAAGTGAGGGTCGTGGGAAAGTGCACCTGCGATCCAGGATCGCGCACGTGTTCATATCCTTGTCGGTGCCTTTGTAGACTTGATATCTCAAGTACCCTTTTAGATGCATTGACCTTAATTAATTGCATCTTAACCCCTCCCTATTGACAGGTTGACATCTAACCCTAATTAATTGCTTTTTTATTACCCTAATCTTGACAGCTAACCCATTAATTGCGTTTTTATTACCCTTTTTGCTGACATCAAAGGGTCCCGAAACTGAGGTTTTTATACTACTGACATGGTCATCAAACCTAGACCACTGTTCACACTATCAATACCAAAAAAATAAAGAGAAGGAGATAGAACAAAAGAGCGCAAGAGTTAGAATTTGAGCAGCAGAAATCACAAGAGCGATGAGAGCTATGAATGCATTAATCAATTAAAAATGTTTCCGATGAACGACCACTTGGTCATCATTTTAGAAGTGTTTAGCCGTATTTTGCAAAAAGAACGAAGATTCTAGCACATTTTTCCACCGAGTTATTTTACTGCAAAGTAGAGCAAAAACAGCGTTTTTAGCAACTTAACGCGTTTTTTGCAAAAACGTGATGTGACAGATAAATTCTGCTTACGGATACGGATTCAGCATCCAAAAATCTATAAGAAAAGGTTTGCCTCATTCCAGATACAAAACTCGTGTTGCACTGTGTAATCAGTAATACGGGAGCCACAACCGCTGTGAATGCCGCACGATAGCTTGCATCCCGTGACTGCGCGAGAATATAGGGCTTATTATGTGATGATAAAGATGTGAAGATGCGTGCGAACATGACACTAGTGCTGATGAAGTGAATGGTGATGGATGAGAGCTTGAGGATGGATCGGATGGGTCATGGTTCATGTGCAATAATGAATGATGTTTTATACAATACTTGTAGTAAGTCGACTTGCATTGAGGCAAAGGTGCAACTTCTTTGTGAATTAGAAGCCCATCCAGAATTTGCTTTGTAGTGGGCAGGGTTCGAATTGCTCGAAGATGCGAAGTCATGCAGTCACTGAGCTCCCGGAGACCAGCAAATTCATAGCCTTTCTATAATTAGCATTCGAGGGTTCGAGCGTATAGTTTCTAGAGCCACGCCTCCCGAACTCGAACGCAAATATTGTAGTTTTTCAATGTCGCTTAGCTCGTCATCATTTCCGATGACCGTAGTGAAAGTCGCAAGAAAGTCCGGCCATTCAGAGTAGGATCCATGGAACCGAGAAATTTCCTGGTTTGGCAACCGAGGCTTCCTAGATCGAAAAGAAAGATCCGCAGTATTAGTGATGTCAATAGATGTTGAATTTTCTGCGGTTGAAGCCGGCAATTGCGATTTGCGATGAGCAGCCAAGCCTCGGCTTAGTTTCAGTCCATGTAAACCTCTGCAAATTCACTCCGATGGTCGCTCGAGATCTCCGCAAAATCCAGCCTTTCCAACGATGTCTGCGCAAAATCAAATGCCTGGTTTAAGGAATTGATCCAATCCACTCGCGCCAGCAAGTCAGCTTCGTCAAACTGACTAACCGCCTCCGTGTTTAAATAAAATTTCATAGATCTTATTTGCCGCATAATAGATTGGGCTTTGACTCGGTCACTTGTGAATTCATGTTTTTCGAGTTTTCCGTATCAGACATTTTTCAATAACCAGAGAAAAAAAATTCAATAAAATGTCCGACAGCGACGAAGGCGCAAAACCGTATACCTTTTACCGCGATAATGTAGAGGTTAACAAGCGTCGCCGAGATGCAACGGAACCTTTCACTTAGTTGTTGTTGTTCTTGCCGAAAATTGCCTGCCTAGCAACAGCGGATATATGTAAGTGGCAACCGAATGTATGTATGGCTGTATGTACATATATGTATATATGTAATATGCTCTATTAACAAAGATTAAATGCAATTCACTTTGTTAAGAGTTATTTGCACTACACAGTTTTGTGTTTTTCACAGCGCGAAATGCACAAAAGTCAAAACGGCCGGCTGTGCGCTTTATATGCACCGAATGTGTGACCGAATGCCCGCAAACGACAGCGAAACAAAACGTTTGTTTAAACGAGTTGCAGACTCCGATAAACTACGATCACGTCGGGGTCATCAAATGTTTATGGGGAAGACAACAAAGTATGCCACCCTTGTAATTAAATAATAACGCATGAATAGGTTATAATAGGTATAGCGTTTATACGGAGCGGTAAACGGAATGTCCAAGCTCGGCTCGCCGATCTTCATATATATATATTCATACCCAATATAGTTGCTAAATAGATAAGCGACAGATTTGTGGTAGAAGAAAGATAAGCAAACAGCACTGCAGGTGCCTTCGCACACCTATGCGCGCATGACTAGGCGCTGACGATCTGCTCCAAACAAGTGTATTAAAATAACGGCTAAACTAAAACATGACTGCAGTAGCTGTTAAATCAGGCAATTTTTTAACTTTAAATGCGATTTCTCTAAATTGATGCGTGATGGAAACTTTTCGGTTTCAAACTAGCAATATACAGACCGAGATCTTTCACAATCTGCAGGTTTTATTCCCCGTAAATTTTCTATTCGGCCTGTGTAATAAAGTACTCAGTCATTATTCTACTTTATCTTACTAGCAATATAATTTTATTAATACATACTTAACATTTACTGACCTTTCAATGGCGCTTATATTGCCGGTACGCTCAGAAAATTCTTTAAATTCTTGAATAGATTTAATATTATTAAGAAGTGTTTCTCCGTGTTTAGCTGCCGCAAGTATTTCCATCTTAAAAAAAATTTTTATATTTAATATTTTCGATTTTTTAAGTCAGAAAATTACCTTTAGTTGATTATAGTCATTGGCTTGATTATCTAATAGCTTTCTCGTCGTTTCTGCAGAATTTGGATGTTCTGTATTGTGGATGGCTTGTAAAAATGAATCCAATTCTCCAGACACCTTACTCGTTAAACTGGAGAATTTTTCTAACAACTGTATAAAACGAATACCGTAAAGAACAAATGATTATTAGCAAATACAGTCACATACAATTCTTTGTTGTATCCATTCTTGATGCGAGTAGATTAACCCACCACCCATATCAGGGGTTAATTGATTGATATCAACTATTTCGTGTAAGTCAGAAAGCGTAGAGCAAATCACAAGTCGAAATTTATACTCGTCTTTCGAAAACTTGCTGCTTACTTCTGATAAAGCCTTTTGAAACAAGCCAGATGGCCGAAGAACATAAACAACATTAAGAATCCCCGGAAAATAGGCCTTTAAATATGAGAATATATTATTTTTTTATAATTATGAAGGGCTGTGGTAACTACCGATATTTTCTGTAATGCTGTCTTTACTGATGTCCACCTGTCTTTCCGTCGATCCACAATAAGCTGAAAACCAAGGTCGGCATCCTGTAAACTATATTCCATACCGTTAAAATTGGACTATATAAACGTATATATAAACATTCAAAAATAAAATTGTATATATCTCATATATTTATATATTTATATAGTGGGTAATATAAAGTATTGTCGGACAAGTACATTTTTAATTTTAACTGCTGCGGATAGCGGAAGGCTCTGGTGAAAAATGAATGATAGTGGATGCTTTAAAGACAATACAATAAAGTATGGTACATAATACTGGAGTATTACAACCAGTGCGAAAATACGCAAAACAATAAATTAATAAATTCATAACTAGTGTTTTAATTAAAATAAATGCATATATAATTAAAATTTATAAGAACCAAAGGATCAATTTAAAAATGTGAGCGGGGATCAACATAAGCTTAATAAGCATAAGCTTAATAAACAACATAAACTGTTTCTACAAGCCCCTACCACTTTTAATTCGCATGGCAAGTTTTGTATAGCCTTGCAGGGTATTATTATTTCAGTCAGAAGTTTGCAACGCAGAGAAGGAGACATCTCCGACCCTATAAAGTATATATATTCTTAATCAGGATCAACAGCCGAGTCGATCTAGCCATGTCCGTCTGTCCGTTTCTACGCAAACTAGTCCCTCAGTTTTAAAGCTATCTGAATGAAACTTCGTAGATAGTCTTCTATACGCTCGGAACGATCCCAATCGGACGACTATATCATATAGCTGTCACAGGAACAATCGCAAAAGTTTTAGAAAACAAATTTTAACTTTGTCAGTTTTCAACATAGTTTCATCAAACTTGAGATCTAGACGATTTTTATTATTCCTGCGTTTCGGTTTCAATTTCATAAAAAACGGTCGACTATATTCTATAGCATCCATAGGAACTATCAGGAAAAAAAAAAAACTTTCCGTTTTTCAAACCATTTTCATAAAATTTGAGATTTGACAACTAATTATTGTTCCAGAATTGAATTTGGTTTAAATTCTGCAAGAGTATACTCTCTTCGGTAAGCCGAAGCTATCTTCCTTTCCTCACATTCATTCTTCACATTAATAACTTCCAGTATTTTTGCCAAGTGTGTTGCCCATGGATTTTTTGTCTTTCATTGCACCTACAATTGAATAACATATAAAAAAACATTAACATATTTAGTCTTTGGCTGTGCAATATAATGAACATTGTATTTTGAAAACTTTTACTTCGTCCAGACCCATATCTATGTACCATACCCACCTCCCCATCTCCAACATCCGGTTATGTTCAGATGGTACTGATTGATTCCGGCGACTCTCATGCTTCCAAAACATAGGTTTGCGCTACTGTTGCGGTGTGTGTCGTGACATTAAAAGAGAAATTATGTCATTCATGCGGCAAACCAAGGGCAGTTTTAAGGAGTTGTTATCGAGTTTCAACAAAACTCATAACATCTTCTAAGCGCTCGATAAACAATTTAATAGCCTTACGCTATTAAATGAGTCTCCAAGGCGCAAAAAAACTGCAACTGGAGTGCAGCATTGTGACGGATCCCAACAAACTGCAGCGGCCTCTCAACAGCAGCCGCCTTTGACTAAAGGGGCCCATCCAGAGTAGAACATGTTGGCCGAGCCGCTCGTCGAGCATAAATTTGTTTGTCCACCACCTAATGCCAACATGCTTGCAAACATCAGTTGCCGGAAGCGTTTATTTAATTTTTATTTTTATTAGAATCACTCTTTGCGTGCCACAAATAAGGCTCATTTTTTAAGCAAAAAATAAAATCTTGCAAAAATCTTTGACATTGCAAAGCTGCACTACTACGTGTTGTCGCTACAAACGTTTGCTTCAAGTGACGTTCGTGCGAGCGCTGCCATCCATTGTCGAGCATGTTGCTGCCAACACAAGGAAAATATAATGATTTCTATTTCGTTCGAGCGGCTCGGCAAACACAAAATTTGTACGCGAGCACTACCACTAACGATGAAAATTTCGTCGAGCTCAACATGCTCGGCCAACATATTCTACTGTGGACGGGGCCCTTAAGCCTTCGACTTCAGAATTAACTCCGAGAATTTTGAGGTCAAGCGTTAGGAAAGAGGCGGTACCCGAAGGTGCTGTGGGACTAAACGTTCCACCGCAAATTTCAATTTCGTCTCCTATGGGAGCACAAATTTTGACCCCTCAAAGCCCTGTAAATGTATCCCCAAGGAACTACCGGCCAATATGGGCACTCCAGGCACTCAGCCTGTCTCACCGAAAGCCCTCCTTGCTATCCCACCTACGAAACAGATATTTGTTTCGCGGCTCTCCCCTGGCCAAACATCTGAAGATGTTATTGCCTTTATACGAGGCAAAGTTAGAGCTGAACATTTAAAATTAAAGGTGGAAAAATTCAAATTTTCTTATCCTTCAAAATAAATGTCCCAAATGAATTCTTTGACACGATATGCTCAACCAAATTCTGGCCTGAGTATGTTGTCGTCAAAGAATATGAATCAAAGAAAAAGAAACGGCCTTTTGGGATAAGTCTTCCTAAGCCCGATCCGACCACTGTGCCCTCTACATCCTCCAACTCTGTTCAAAAAAATTAAATACCTCTCTGTCAATCTCCTATCCTATGGAGTCCTCATAGCGGTCAAATCCACTCTCACGTCAGAATTAGTTACTTTCGAGGAAAACAATGAAGTTGAATTCCTTTGTGTGAAGCTATCATTTAATGGTCGCTTTGTTTTTATTACATGCTCCTACATTCCTCCACTGTCGGAACTGCCTATCTTCTGGAACCACCTTTCCACCATTCGGATGGTTTCCAATATGCTTTCTGATAGAGATCATTTAGTAGTCTTGGGTGATTTTAATATCCCTGGGGCTATTTGGTCCCTACATACCTCCTCTAATACACTTCATACCTCAACACAACATGACTTTATTGCTGGCTTGTTCGACATTACACTACCTCAAGTCAACCATGTAAGAAATTCTTTAGCGCGCTTGCTTATCTTCGTTTTGTCTCTGATCCGGCGATCGTCAGTTTAGCGTGGGTGGCGCCTCTGACGCAACCTGAAGATCCCTTTCATCCTACTTTCGATGTGACACTCGATACTTTTGCTGTTATACAGGAAACACTTGATATACCAGCCAAAAGAGTTTACTGCTTTCGCAAGTCTGACTTCGCGCGGCTGAATAATTTTATTTCTGCCTACAATTGGTCTGATTTATACATGTGCACTGATATGGCTGATGCTGTAGACATTTTTTACAATCACATTCTTTTAAGAATGTGTTCCGTTAGACTATCCCTCAATTTGAAATAAACCACCTTGGTTTACTAAAGAATTGAGTCGCTTGAAAAATGTAAAGTCAAGGCTGTACACGAAATTTAGAAAAACCGATTTTCGTTCTGACCTCTCTAACTATATATCGGCTCGGTCAAACTTCACCGTGCTAAACGCGCAGTGTTACAAAAACTATTTGACTCGTTGCAGGGTCCAATTTTCACAGGAACCTAAACAGTTTTATAATTTTGTAAACACTAAACGTAAAATGCTAACTTATCCTTTCTCACATTCTTTTGAAAATACAACTGCAAATGACGATCAGGTAATTGCCGTTCGTTTTGCCCTGTTTTTTCAAACAACTTATTCCATTCAAAAAAAGTCATTTTTAAAAAATAACCTGTTGAATGGTGCCCGGGTCACTTTATGTGTCCTGAAGGGGAGCCACTTGGGTCCCTTATTGTTTATATTTATTAAGTTCTGGCAAACTCTAGAGAACTCATGTACGCGGATGATGTCAAGCTTTGCGTGTAAACAAAGAGATCCTGATAATTTCCAAACCTGGTGCCGCTTAAACCTACAAAGCTTGAGACGCGTGCCACGACGTGCATTGAATGCGCGCGCGCGCCAAGAAAGGGTCACACTACAGGCCAGGAGCACACTGTGCGAAAAAAAAAGAAGACGCCGATCGCCACTCGGCCACGCCAGGGGCTATATAATGCGGACCGCTGGCCGTAGCAAGGCACTTAGCAGCCCACAGCGATCGGAAGCGGTAAACCACTTCCAGTAGTCAGCAGCCAAAGTCACTTTTTTGGCGAAAGACTTTCGAGTCGCTGCACCTAATTCGGCTTGAAGACTTTCGAGTCCGCCCGCCCTCTCTCTCGCAAACCGAAGACTTTCGAGACAGCCGCGTCTCTCTCTCTCTGAAGATTTTCGGGTGCAGCCATTCTCTCCCGACGTATCAGATCTGAAAAGACTGTCCATCGAATTGTTCAATAAAGAGCCAGATATATTTAAGTTAACCGAATTCGGTTCTCATTGGGAAACGGGCAAACTTCTCTTACAGCTACCTCTCGGACGACAAAATTTATTGAACGGATTCTGGCCGTCCCTGAGCTATCTGGGAATCTGTGGCAAGAACGTCACAAACTTAAATGTCTCCAAATGCAAGCTAATGACATTTTCCCGTGTCGTTCTCAAGCTCGCTATTTACACGTTTAACTGCTGCTCTTTGGAAAGAAAAATTAACTCTGTTCATGACTTCGGTGGTCTAAAGAATTATATTACCCCTAAGGAACTTTTTGCTTTTCGCTTTACGCGGTTTAAACTGGGACGCTGAACAGAGATTACCCTCCTATTACAGTAGACTTCTCCTAATTAAATTACCCTCCTCAGCCAATCGTAGAAGTATGCTTGGCAATACTTTTAGAAATACTCGTAAATACCCTTAGTTTTGCGCCATTGTAGAACCTCGTTTGAACTGCATGAACGCTTTAGAGTACTTTGTGCAAGCTATAATAATTTGTAATAAAAACAAAAAACTTTAGTCCCTAACCCACTTTGTTCGCATGCAAGCAAAAATTCAGGCAGCACGCTTTTAGTTTATGTCTTTGTATTCTCTTTTATACTTTCCATCGCGCCTACTAATACATAACCCGGGCACGGGACTGGTTTCACAAGGGCCACTTGAGTGTACTGACCGTAGTGCATCATGTCCATAAATAAAAATTAATATGTTTTCTGTGGAATACGTATTATGTGAATAAAACATAATTATTCCAATTAAAAATAATAAAAAATCAAAATATTTAATTATTTATTTTAAATTAAACTACACAAATAGAATTAGATTTAGCTTCTAAGTCCTTTGGCTGCGTATAATTTCATATTTATTTGTTAGGTTTACAATATCATTTTACATTTGCTTCTGTTTATTGATATTCCCTATTTTTCCTTTTCTCCTTCTAACACCTACTACCACAGTATATATATAGTGCTATCTGTGTATTGCTAAGCCGAAAGTTACAATTACAGCAGCGTGACCGAATATGGAATTTTATATAATTTTTGGTATATAAGTATAGTATCCAGACAGTAAAAACCAATTTTGAAGCAGTGAGAGAGAACGAGAGGAAATATATCGGTATCCAGACACGAAAACAATATACTAGAAAAGAGTATTTAGTGTTTTCCGATAGGAATAAATTTAATACAAGTCCTTAAAAAAAAACACAAAAATCTGAAAAAGCGAAATTCTTGAAATAAGAACAAAAATCTCGACCGAATATTCTCAATTTTATGACCAAAATTCTTGATTTTTTCTATTAGTGCAGATCGCCGGTAGCATATTTTCTCGTATTCTTTTCTATATTTTCCATCGCGTCTACTAATACCTAACCCGAACAGACACGGGCCTGGTTTCATAAGGGCCATTTGAGTGTAGGGACCGTAGTGCATCCACGTCCATATATATCACATAAAACTTATTTTATGATTACAATTACTTACTTCAGTCATCGATCTTCTCTGCCAGCATTCAGTGTCTACAGCTGTACTCTTTTTTGCCGTTATCACAATTTCGCTCTCACACATGTTTGTGAAAAAACTTTTCGTATGGCCCCAGGGCCACCTAATCCGGGGCCAATTCGCTATGCCTTGCTAAGCGACAGCCCCAAAACTAAAAGGAAAACACCTTTTCAACCAATGAACGACTTCTCCGATTTATCTAAATTGCCACAAGATAATCCAAAATAGTTAGTCATCTTCACCAAAGACCCAACCAAACCGTTAACCATGCTTCGCTATTCACCGGGAACTGAAGAGAATATGCACAAACATCATATCCATATCCACCCTACGCGACGGTAATCTCCTGATACTGGTCAAATCCAAAGCGGAAGCAGAGCAAAACACCTCAACTACCAGGCATTTTTTCACTTAAATACAAGCTCCACGAAAGCCCTTACATCGTCAAAGGTACAATCTTAGCACCCTGCCTGATAAAAATTCCAGGGAAAGAAATTATTGAAGAACTTAAGTCTCAACACGTGCAAGACGTTTACAAGTTAACTAAACTTATTGATGCCAAACCAAAACGCACCGGGTTCATTCTAGTTTCGTTTAACCTTTACAACTTACCAAAAAACTCGACGTGTCTTGGCACTCGGTACGAGTCAAGGAATACATTCCAAATCCAATGAGGTGCAAAAAATGCCAATGCTGGGCCACACCAAAAATTATTGCCAAAATAACGAAACCTGTGGCACATGTGCCTACCACCACACAATACTTTAGCTTGTACCCAGACGAAATGAGCAAATTGTGGAGAAGATCACCCTGCCCCTCCCCGAATAAAAACCGAAAAGAAGTGCAGCGTGAGAGACAACCCAGTTGGCAAAAACGACGACCAAAATAACATCCACATCGACATTCTTCTCAGCAAAATCGACGGCAGCATCGGCCCCACTCTTGAAAATCCAATCGGCAATTTTTTGCAAACGAAATCACCAAAAATCAAAACATCACACCGACCACCTTATCAGCAAAAACATCGATTTCAACACCAGAAAACAATACACAACTTTACACATCATCTATCGTCTTCGATGGAAGACATCACATCACCAAACTACCCGATCAGATCAAAAAGAAGATCCATGACCTCCAGCCAAAGCAGTTGCTCCACAACAGATGACGAAATGGGCGACCAAGATGTTGAATCCCAGTTGCCAATCTGAGTAAATTACATTTTTAAACTGAACAAAATGTCTATATCCATAATCCAATGGAACCTTAGCGGTTACATTAGCAACTATCATGAACTTTTACTCCTAATTAAGTCCGAAAACGCAGATGTAATTTGTTTACAGGAAACACACCTTCCCGATACCGTTTTGAATATTAAAACCCTAAATCCGTATGTTGGCTACTTTTGTAACTCGGATAACATTCGTGCAGGAAAACAAGGGAAAGGATTTCTTGTCAAACATGACCTACCCCATAAGTACATTCACCTAAATTCCCATATTCGCGCAGATTCTCTGTTAATAGAAGTCAAACTAAAGCTTACTATTAATAATATGAATATTCCCCCCAACCAAAGCTTCTCCTCCACAGATATCATAGCAATCATTTACACCCCAAATACTCCAATAACGCTAGTTGGGGACGTTAATTCGTGGCACCCAAATTGGCGGTCACTAGCCTCTAACACACAGGGGAAAAAGTTCGGAAACGCACTTAGCCAAACAAATTTAATTGTTCTCAACGATAATTAACCCACATACTTTTCGACACACCGTACTTATAGACACGTCGACATTACCGCAACGTCCTCACAACTTTGCTACAGATGCAACTGGTCGATATCACCAGAATTGCACCGAACAAAATAGCGTTAAGGTCTCCCCCTCCTAAACATTAGACAGACTATGCCGATTGGGGAAATTTTCAATCACAAAATCTCCAACACGTGACGTCGCCATTCTAACCCGTCCAATCAGTAAAGCAGCCAACTGCTCCATACCCCAAACAACGAGTATACCGCACAAGAGGAAAATCTTCTGGCGGAACTCTGATCTTAATCAATTACGCCAACAAAAACAAATCCACTGGCATGCGTACAAACGTGACATGTCCACAGCAAACTTTCTAGCATACAAAAAATGCAATGCGGAATTTAAGAAACTAGCAACGAAATGTAAAAAGAACTCAATGATCAAATTCACCATGAGAATCCTCAAGCATGAGAATTTGGGCTGATCTAAAAAGCCTGACTGGCAGTCTAAGCTGCAAAATAAAATACATTTCAACAAATTAATTTCTCTTGTCCGAACAAAGCAAAATAGCACAAGCTTTCGGCGATCAGTGGTCCCAGTACTCTGAGGACAATTACTCTTCTAACGAAACAAACAAATAAACAAATAACGTTCATTAGCCAAACAGTACGCACATACTTGCATAAAACTATCCGCTCAATATCTAGTATATTTGATTACCCCTTTTGAACTGGAAATCACACTCCACCATGCCAAAGGAAAAACACCAGGTTTCGTAGAATCTCGCCAACTCCCATCAGAAGCCAAACTCGAATTAATAGATATATATTATATAATGATATCTTTAGAGAAGGAATCTACCCTCACACCTGGAAAACAGCAGTAACCATACCCATTCACAAACCTAATAAACCTGTAAGGACGCTTTCCTTCGGCTGGGATAGATACTTGTCGGTCCCAGAATCCTCTACAGAAATATTTATATGTTTACAGGGACAGGCAGATCCGTCGGCCGGGGCCGAATTTAGGCAACGAGAGGGCAGAGAGTTCAGGAGCAGGTAGGGCGGGGAATCACCTTCGACAGACGCGTCCCCGGGATCGGGGAGCAACGCTAGTGTCGGGTGAGGGTGGCCTTCAGCCCACGTGAACAACGAGGCGAGGACGACCCTAGGCCGGGGAGCAGCGCCGGAGTCGGGCGAGGATGGCCCTCGGCCGGCGTGTTCCCAAGACCGGGGAGCAGCGCCGGAGTCGGGCGAGGATGGCCTTTGGCCAGCGTGTCCCCGAGGCCGGAGAACAGCGCCGGAGTCAGGCGAGGATGGCCCTCGGCCGGCGTGTTCCCAAGACCGGGTAGCAGCGCGAGTGGGACTTTTCCGCGCCTCCCTGCTTATAGACTGCCTTATTACTTTTAATAGTTAATATATATACAACTTAAACTACTTATATATATATATATATATATATATATATATATATATATATATATATATATATATATATATACAAAGTATACAAAAGACGGTGCGGAACCTAGTGGGTTCCTCACAAACCACTAAACGATAAATCAAAGCACTATCGATTCATTGCTGCAAATTCATAGGTACGTTTCAGATGCCATCTCGTCCAGAAACCACGTAACCACTCTGGTTACTGATTTCGAGCGCTTGTATACATGTAGTACTGAATCAACTCGTAGAGTGGGGGGTCGGTCCAAGATTTTTCTCGTCGTGAAAGCCTTCATGATTCTGCATATGTTCCGGGTTCGAGTACACAACTGTATTTCAGAATCTTTTGAACTTTACAACAGTATTTCCAAAGGATCTCCGTTATCCGTAGTCCTATTTACCATAGCGTTAGAAAAATTAAAATCCATTATATTATCACACGACAACCTCTCCGTTTACGCAGACGATGTCATTGTCCAATATAAAAAACTGGGGAGCACTTTCGTGCGCAATACTGTCAATTAAAAAATTTAAAATTCTCCATATATGTCACAAGCACAAATGTACTATGCCACAGTTAAGACTAGATAATATGACAATTAATTATGTTGAAAATCTGAAGATCCTCGGTATCACTTTCGACCAAAAATTTAACTTTAAAAACCATTGTACTGAGCTCAGACAAATCCTTACCAAAAGGTTAATATTATAAAATTCCTCTCATCTAGAATCTCCTTACACACAAATACAATCATAAATATCACTCGGGCTCTGATGCTGCCTAACTTTGACTACGGATTACCCATATATGGATGGTCCGCAAACGCCAACATAAACCCTCTTCAAGGACCATATCACAAAGCTGTTCGCCGTTGCCTAAACGCCTTCCCAACCTCAATAATCAAATGTATCCTAGCAGAGGCAGGGGAAACCCTGCCATCTCTGACACGTTGCTGGAAACCACATACCAGCTTTTACCAAAACTAAAACATACACCAAACAGGATTCTTCGAAAACTTTACATCAATGCTATAAAGGCGAAAAGAACATTTTGAGTGAAATCGACAATCCGTCGAGTCGCAGCATTTGCCAAATATGTACACTCAACCGATCACACGAGAAATATACGCACCGGGGTGGCTGGTTCACAGCTCTGTCTTTAATACTAAGTTACACGGCCAAAGTTAAACTAACACCAGCAAAAAGTCCATTTTACCCGCATGCAAAGTAGCCGAATCGAGCATCTTGTGATTTTCACGGACAGTCTCTCAACAATTACTGATATTCAGAATCTCAATTCTTAAAACCACATTTTTTCCAGCATTCGCGGCTCAATTACCAAGAAAAACAGACACATAACTCTATTCTTGGTACCCAGCCACACTGGTATAGAAGGAAACGAAAATGCAGACGAAGCGGCCCAGTATGCCTCTTTGGCGACTATTGTAAAAACACCACCTTTAGAAGGTTCCAGATTAAAAATTAAAATATCAAATGATAAAAAACACTTAAGATCAGCCAATTATATTATACATCCTTCAATAACTGGTACAAGCAATTCAACAGCGAACCCTGTGGCCTAAAAAAAACACCCAACATAAAAATGTCCAAATGGTCTGTGTTCATTCGCCTACGAATAGGAAACATTTACTGGTAAAGTCCATCTCGCCTTCTTGTACCTGCGACGGCAGACTTACAGTCGCACATATAATTACTGACTGCCCAGAACTTTACAACATAAGAACCCGAACATTTAATACTATAACACCCATCGTAGCTCTTACTAGCCCACAACAGATAATAACAAAATCTACGAATTTGTAAAAGAAATAAACTTAGCACATACCATTTTAAAAAAATCAAATAGAGTCGAAGGTCTTAGTCACTAGCACTCAAATTAGACCTAGTATCTAATTTAAAATACTTTGTAAGTAATTATTATTCAAATAATTAAACTAATAATTACTTACTTTTTATAAAGGGTATTATAATTTTAGTCAGAAGTTTGCAACGCAGTGAAGGAGACATCAACAGCCGAGTCGATCTAGTCATGCCCGTCTGTCCGTCCGTCTGTCCTATTATACGAAAACTAGTTCCTCAGTTTTGAAGCTATCTAAATGAAACATAGCAATTAGTCTTTTATATTCTCTCACTCGTACATATGTCGGAACGTGCGGGATCGGACGACTATATCATATAGCTGCCATAGGAACAATCGGAAAATTTTTAGAAAAAACTTTTAACTTTGGCAGTTCTCAACATATTTTCATGAAA
Organism: Drosophila mayri; assembly: GCA_008042485.1. Lineage (NCBI taxonomy): Eukaryota > Metazoa > Arthropoda > Insecta > Diptera > Drosophilidae > Drosophila > Drosophila mayri. Next base: position 21,180 of record VNJN01006633.1, read on the forward strand.
GTTGAGACTTGGACAATTTATATTATTCCTGAATTTCGGTTTTAATTTCATGAAAATCGGTTGACTATATCCTATAGCTTCCATAGGAACAAAATAAATTTGGCCATCTCATAATATTTCAGAATATCAATATTAACTTCATGATAATCGGCCAACTACATCCTATAGCTGTCATAGGAACAATCAGGAAATAAAAAAAAATATATTTTCAGCAAGTTTGAGATTTGGCAACTAAGTATAATAACAGAATTTCGGTGTTAATTTTTTCGGTGAGCCGAAGCTAACTTCCTTTCTTCTTATAGCTTATATTATATTATTATTAATTGTAATATTGGGTTACACCACCTAACCACCCACTTTCCTATCAGTAGACTAAGGGCTTACGCAGTTAGCTCTCTAGATTGTGTTCGGATACCCTTTCCGTTGCATCCCAGGTGATTGTATTTACTGAACCCTGGTTGAAGCCGGAGATCTGCTCCGAAATTCTTCCAAGTAAGTACACAACTTATAGACTAGACCGTCATCTCCAGCGTGGAGGCGGAGTTTTAATTGCCGCCGATTCTTGCCTCATATCGGAACGGGTGGTATCTAATGACCTTTTGGACATCGAATTTATATAATTATAATTTATATAATTAATTTATATAAATATATTTATATAATTTGTGTAATTATAATTTACAGGTAGTTGTATTTATGTAACCGGCTCCTACATCCCTCCATCTTCGGAAGAGCCAATTTATTGGAAACACCTTTCGGCAATTCAGGCAGTTTCCAACAGGCATTCTGATAGGGACCAATTAGTGGCTTTCGGTGACTTCAACATACCTGGAGCCCACTGGTCTTCTGATGGTGTGTCTAACGTCCTTTACACTGCGGCACAGCATGACCTCATAAATACCTTGCTTGATTTATCTTTATCTCAAGTAAACCATATCTTTATTTCTTCAAACCGCTTACTATGCTTTGTCTTCGATCCTGCAGGTGTAACCCAATGACTCAACCTAAAGATCCTTATCATCCTACTTTCGATGTGACTATCGACACTGGGAGTGTTAGCAATGCCATCTGGTAGTAGCTTAAACAGAGTCCGCTGTTTTCGAAAGGCTGACTATCAGTAATAAAGTTTTCATTCATTAGAGACTTCATTAGAACCTTGAAAGAGACAACTATATGTTTTATTTGACTCGGATTTGCTTTGTAATTTGACTTGGGTCACACCTGATATTTTATATAGTTTTATTAAATTTTACATAAAAATCTACCCTTTACCTTGCGCTGCAATAGCCATGAAGGCAAAAACTTCTTTTTCTTTGATTTATTTATGTTTTGCATAATTTTTAATCCATATAAATGTAAGAGACCAGCAAAACATACCAAACTTTTTTGGGAGACCATTTTGACTTATGACGTTTAACGACCTGGCTTCTTTTTTTAAAGCATAGTATCCAGACAGTAAGAAACCGTCTTTAAGCAGTGAGAGAGAGCGAGAGGCAAATAGTTGAAAACGGTTGTTCGTCAGCGGCCGTTTTAAAGGCCGGTAACATGACACGAAAACAAATATACTAGAATAGTGTGTGGCACTTTTTAGTATTTTCCGAGCGAGCTGCGAAAAAGAATGGCAAATTTAATAAAACAGACTGTTCGCGACCGTCAATTGCCCCTCTGTCTACCTTCTTCAGTTCCGTAAATCCGTTAAATTTTCAAAAAACCTCACAGGCGTTTGCTGCAGATTTATTAACTATAAAACAAACAAAAAATAATAATAAGAATGTAAATTATTGATTTATTTTTATTATAACATAGTAGACTAATGTTTACAAAACTTAATTTTACTACAGAAGCCATGGCGGCTGGGGCCTTCGGCTGCATTGTTTTCAGTTTTTTTTTTACTTTGTTTACATACTATTTAATAGGATTGAATTAAATTAATTGTAGTCATCTAATTTTCAAATTTGATAATATATATTAAAATGTTTAATAAGTTTTAAAATATTACTTTTATTTTATGGTGTTGGATGAGATTGGATTGCAGAGATAGGCTAGATAGAAGGGAAGTATATTTTAGATTATGATAGGACATGATATTAGAAGGTGAGAGGGAGCGTATTATTGATATAAAAACATGTAAACATTACGTACATAGGAAGAATATTGCTCTTTAATTGATCTCGCAAGTATGGCCTCAACCAATACTTGGATCGCTTCTTATTTGGTTAAGAATGTTCCTTATCTATTACGAAATAATTACTGCCATGGCAATAGTAGTTCTTATTTTCTTGTTAATTTTTTATTTACATTTTTAAAATGTTGTAAACAAGCATGTATGACCGCATCACTTGCCGGCCCAAAATGCCAAACAGATAGTAAAGTCAGCGGTCACTCTTGAAGAGATAAAACATTTGTTCCGCTGCGAAGCGTTTTACTGTCTGGATACTATGCTTAAATTACAATTTCGCTTCATTTTAACACTATATTGTCATCGGTCAAATATCGTATCTAGTATATTTTATGGAGATTTATCGATAGTGGCTTCTCATGTATTGCATTATGCATTAAAATTGCCATATAGTCATCTCGCTCGCGCTTGTGTAAAACTCTATAGAGAAGTCAAATCTCCAATAATGTCTCTAACTAATGCTGTAGTATCATAACAGTATAACTGAATTCGATTGGTCATTCCCTTCTCCTCAGGAAACTCGACTTAATGGGTTTTCCAATTGATATACTTAGGTGGATCCTCAGTTATCTGACAGGCAGAACGCAAAAGGTCCTTTTTAAAAACCAATTTACCTAATGTTCTCCGAGTCACCTCAGGTGTCCCGCAAGGGAGCCACCTGGGTCCTTTGTTGTTTACATTACTTATTAATGATCTGCTCGAAGATTTGACAAATTCTAGAGAACTCATGTACGCTGATGATGTCAAGCTTTTCGTGCAATACAAGGACGTCGCCTACCAGTCTGATTTACAAACAGATCTTGAAAGCTTCCAAATCTGGTGCCGCATAAACCTACTAACCTTAAATGGCTCTAAATGTAAGCTAATGACACTCTCGCATGTCGTTCCCAAGCCTGCTATATACACGCTTAACTGCAGCTCTTTGGAAAGAATTATTTCAGATGATGACTTGGGTGTCCGCCTGGATCCCAAACTTGACTTTATCGATCATATTTCGTACATGGTGAATAAAGCCAGTGGTATGCTGGGTTTTATTAAACGGTGGTCGAAAGAATTCGATGACCCTTATTTAACTAAAAATTTTTTTTTCTTTAGTCCGCCCTATCTTAGAATATGGATCTTGCGTTTGGAGCCCACAGTATGAAGTCCATAGTAAACGCATTGAATCGGTTCAAAAGAACTTTTTGCTTTTATCTCTACGCGGTTTTAACTGGGATGCTGACCAGAGATTACCCTCCTATCATAGTAGACTTCTCTTTATTAACTTACCCTACTTAGCCAATCGTAGAACTATGCTAGGCATAACCTTCATTTAGTACTGACTTGTTAGGCCAGATCAATTTCCACGTTCCGAGTAGAAATACTAGATCCTACATACCTTTAGTTTTGCGCCATTGTAGAACCTCCTATAAACTGCATGAACCCTTTAGAGTACTGTGTGCAAGTTATAATGATTTGTATTCGGTGATTTCACATGCTAACAGTCTTCCTTAACTAAAAACCTTAGTCCTTACACACTTAGATCGCATGCAAGCAAACATTCAGGCAGCTCGCCGGTAGTTTATTTCCTCGTATTCTTTTCTATATTTCAATCGCGTCCACTTATACCTAACCCTAACAGGCACGTGCCTGGTTTCATAAGGGCTACTTGAGTGTACTGACAGTAGTGCATCAACGTCCATATATATAAAACTTTACACGAGCTCGGACATGGCATCCGCCGTTGATATCTTTTACGGCACAGGAACGTCGTCAGCTGAAGAATCATTATTCGATTCTCTCTCTTCGTAGCGGACGGTCGTGTTTTTGTTTTGCGCTCCGACTTTTGTGTTCATTGTGAATTTAAACCACCGGGGTTTCCTCTAATTTATCATCTAATATCAATAATAATATACCGTTTCGCTAGCGCGCGTGCATGCACTTTTCTGTGTAATTAATTTGCATAAATAATAACTTTTTAGTTTTGTGCTAAGACGGTTATCTTATTTTATTTTCCTCCTCTTTGCTCTTGTACCGTTTTTATTTTTTTTCTCTCCCCCGCTCGAGTGCCGTGTGCTATAAGCTGCATCTAAGCTGTTCATAGCTCTCATCGCTCTTGTGATTTCTGCTGCTAACTCTTGCGCTCTTTTGTTCTAATTTCTGCTGCTCATATTCTAACTCTTGCGCTCTTTTGTTCTATCTCCCTCTCTTTAGTTTTTTGGTATTGATTGGGTGCACTGTGGTTTAGGATTGGTGAACATGTCTCAGAATATTATCTGTGTTATAAAAAATTGCCAAAAAAATGTTTTGGCAGACCAGCCCAGTTTCCATTGCTGGCTTTGCGAGGCAGTTGTGCACGCTAAGTGCATCGAGATGACAGGTCGAATGGCTGATGTAGTGTCCAGCAAAAAGGGCCTGCGTTATTGCTGTGAGGCCTGTCGACCGATTGAGAAGGAAATATCATCCTTCATGCGTCAGACCAGGAGCGGATTTTCTGAAATAATGGCCACTTTTCGCAAAGCGAATGACCTGT
>VNJN01006634.1:0-229978 GCA_008042485.1 Drosophila mayri
CGTTGGCGGGTTGATTGACTGGTTCACGACCGGTTCCAGCTCCGGAACTCGCGCCCTCCTTAACATAATTTTCAATGCCAAACTGTAATTCGATTTTCTTAAAATCTGTCCTTAGGATTTTATTAAAAACTTCACCAAATGATCTCTATTCGATCCCCACTATGCCCATAATCCGTGCATATTCGCACGATCTCTTAGAGTACAGCTCTTGGAACTTTATTATTTGCTCCCCGTTTTCGTATGGAGCGCATCTAGAGGTTTGAGCACTGTTGAGCAATTTTCTCAAAAACTGTAGTGGGGATTTTAATGAAACTTGCTGGGATAATACTTGAATAAGTGCTCCAAAACCTGGCTTACCGTGCATTTGCGCACGACCTCATTAGGGGGAGCAATCCACAAAAAGGTGGAGCCTTGATTTTTCAAATGGTCATTCAAGGTACTTGCGGTTCTTAACTCTTCCCAAACTCAAGAAAAACTATTAGTAAATTTAATTCTCAACATGCTGGAAGTTTTTTTTTTTTTTTTAAATTAGTGCCTTATTTACAAAATAAATAAAATATAAAAAAGGTCTCCGTGTTCCATGTTCCCACTGTTCCGTTTCGACGCTAACTCACCGACGCTATTTTGACGCACATACATAAATATCTTTATTTATTTATCGTTTAAAATGCTGGAAAGTAATTTAGTGTCACCGCGCGGTGGTCACATTAGGGTAGCAGATATATTTTTTATTTTTTATTTATTTTGCAAACAAAAAATGGACGAAGAAGCCCCCTACCTGCGCAGCGCCTACCAGGTGTCCATAATTCCAACTGACCTGCACCACCAGGAGACCATAATCAAAGCAGCCCAGTCGCTGGACTGTCTACACAAAACTATAAACTCTATTTTCGAGCGGATCGATGCTCGCTTGGCGAGGAATGGATCAAAGGTTGAGGACATAAACAGTCGTGTGAAGCGGGCCCAGGCGAAAATCGATGCGCTCGTGGGCACTAAGCGGGCCATCCAGATCTTTGCTCCAGCAAGATTCCCGGCCAGCGATATCCTAGCCCCCCTGCCGGCCACCTTTCCACAGGTGACGACCAAGCTAATGGACGAGGAACGGCAGGCGCGTCCGGAGCAGCTGTCGCATCCGGGATACAGCGGCAGCAACAGCAACGACCCCAATGAAGAGGCTGTCTTTTTCCATGTGCGGGGTGATCGGGAGCACGAGTCGTCGCTGGTAACCGAGCGTAAGATGACAAATCGCACAGCTGGCCTGGGGGCTCTCCCCGTGGCCGGAGTTCACTCCGTACCCACACTGATGCGCTTCAACACCAATGAGTTCGCCTTTGGCGAGGACTTGAATGCCTGGAAGCGAGCACTGCCTCCGCAAAGCGCTCGACGCGTGGCCAGTCAGCCCTTAAAGAACGCGGCCGAAGATCTGCTCGCCCCGGCACCCCGCTCTTTGGCTTATGGCGCCACCAAACTGGCCACTCCAGCCGGAGATCTGCGCTACAACCCTGCTGCTCTTGCTGCGCCGGCCATCGATGTGCCGCTGGATCTTCCCGATCTCCCCGGAATAGCCAATGATCTGAAGTACCAGCCAGTGGAGGAACAGACTCCAATTGCACCGTCATACCAGTACGGAGAGCTGCCTGACCTGTCTGACCTACCGGAGCTGCCGGACTTGGGACTGGAAGAGCAGGAAATCACGGTGCAGGCCATTGCGGCCCAGACCCACATTCCAGGGCCGAATAAGAATCGACAGGGGCAATATCCTTCACCACCTAGGACTTTGCCACCGCCGCCGCCTCCTCCTCCACCACCGCCGCCGCCACCACCACCGGAGGACGTCTATAAACCACCATCGCCGCCACCTTTTCCCACCAAAGGAGCTGTCAAGCCGCTATCTCCCTCTCCTGCCACGCCCCTTAGAATGCCCCCACCCCCTCCTCAAAGTGAAGATCCAAGATCGGAGCTCATGGCTGCCATACGGAAAGCTGGAGGCGCATCTGGAGGTCGACTGCGTTCGCAGGCAGCTGCTCCTCTCGACGTGGTGGATAACACACGGTCCAAGGCGGGCGCTGTAGCCTCTTCATCGGGGGATCTGATGGCGGACCTGCACAACAAGCTGATGCTCCGGCGCAAGGGAATCTCCGGAAGCCAGAATCCCGGAGAAGCCGCTGCCCCCGCCGGTGGAAATACCCTGATGCAGCAGCTATCGCGCGTGATTCCGGCGTCCGTGCAACAGCGAAAGGGATCCCAGAGCAGCGATGAAGGGCGCTCCGAGGAGGATGACGACGTCTGGAACTAGTGGATGCAGCGGGAATCTTTTCACTTAGCTTTAGCACCGGTTATTGTGCCTTTGGCTGGCTTTAAGCACTGGCTTCACTAGCTTAAATTATACCAATCTCTAGAAAGAATTCCAAATTCTGTGCCGAAGCGAGCATGCCAAATTAGCAAAAAGTAAAAACAGTTGAATAAAATTAACAACTGAAAAGGAAACGGTTTTTAATTTGGGTTTAAAGTTTAAAAAATGAATACCTCTGATTAAATGTAGACAAAGTGTGGGAATACCTTTGACACCGTTTTAGTGCTGCAAAATACCCAAAGAGCAAACACACATTTCGGCTAAAATCAAATCACGATTTTAATATTAAATGTATTTATTTCTTTAAAATACTCTTGCAAAGTGAATTATAAAGGGAGGTAGACTCCAAGTCGCAGTAGACCAACAACTTGTCATATGATGACATCTCCATCGCGGGATATAAACGATCTGTTTGACGATATCGTGCTCACCGAGGAGAAACAGGCTCGCCTGGGTTACGAGGAAGGATTGACCGACGGCCAGGAGCAGGGCAACGAGGAGGGCTACAGATTGGGCTACGCCCAGGGTGTCCAATTGGGAGAGGAACTGGGCAGGATCTTAGGCCAGGTAGTTGCCCAGCAGCAGCTGCAGCACACCGACAAGGTACGCCGCAGCTTGGAGCAGTTGCGCACACTCATCGAGCAGTTTCCCCGGACCAACGATCCGGAGGCGGACATTGTGGGGGCTGTGGAAAATATCCGAACCTCCCAGCGTCGACTTCGTGCCTTGTTAGGATCCAAGAGGAGTGCCGGAAGAGCTTCTCCTGAACCCACCGTCTCGGAACGCAAAGATTACAGTTTCTAGCAGAATGTCCAAGGTGGGAGCGGCCCAGTTGCAGAGGCGGATTGACAAACTGCTTGCCTTCCTCCATCCCCACTGGGACTTTGTCAATTGCCACATGGTGAACTACTTGACGGACCAGCATTGGGATAACTTTCTTCCAGAGGCTTTGAGAAAGGAGATCACAGGAAAAGAAGATGTAAACCTAGCCATAGAGCATCTCTTTTGGCAAAGTGAATCAGAGAACGCATTCCCTGAATGGAAAAGTTTTCTAGCCCACGGCGAGCAGGAACGTTTGTCGCTTCATCCAGAGCTGTTGACCAGTGTGGAGGAGCTCATTGAGGAACAGGAGAACGCCGCTCAGTTAAGCATTCGAGAGTTTATGAGCGCCAAAAAGTGCCATGAGGTAGAAACTCCACAGATTAATAAAACCAATCGGATCTTATTCTTGGATCTTCCCATTTAGGTGGAGCTAACAGCTGCTTTGGTGGACCATCTTGTGAAGAACTCCAATGAGACTTGCTGCATCGTGGATGCTGGCGATGGCAAGGGCTATCTCTCGTCTCGCCTAGCGCTCCAGTATGGCCACCGCGTGCTCGGCATCGACGCCAATGCTGCCAACACAGAGAACGCTCTAAGCCGGAATCGCAAACTGCAGGTACACTTTCGACTATAAAATATAATTAGCTTTATTTCATTAATTTCATAGACTTAAGTTAGTGGCTTCCTCCTCGCAACCGAAACTCTTTCTTGCTAATCCCGCATCTCGCCCTCCTCGTCGTCGTCCTCCATGCCCTTGATATACAGCACGTTGTTGCAGCGGATGAGCACCTCGCCGAGATTGCCGGTGACGGAGCCCTCGATCACCTCCTCCGTGTTGGCCAGCTGCATGTTCATATATCCATCGACGGAGACCAGGAAGCCTTTGTACTCCTGGCCCCACTTCAGCTTCACCAGCACTGGTTTTCCCGTCAGGCCGTTCAGGAAGGGCTTGGGGTTGATGGGCATGCCAGCCGACATGGTGTTTGTGTGATTTTCGTCGCTTTTTAGGGGGAAAACAGGAAAATTATTCGGAAAAACGCCGGCAAAACGTTTTTTGCGTTGTCGAGGAAGAAGAAGAGCGCAAGTGATGGGAGAGTGCTTTAGTGGCGATATATTCGACTATCGCCGACAGATGCATCCAAAACAGTGTTTGATAACTATGCAAATTCAAATTTAAAACGTTTAGAAAAACTAAATATATTTTTTTAATTATTTATTTTATTTCAGCGCGCTTGGAATGGCCTCACGGAACGCGCAGAGCTGCAGAGTCAAGGCATTACTCCCAAGAGGCGCGGTAAAAAGTCACCCACCCGAGATGCCTCAAAAGATGCTCCTTCGTTGGAGAACTACAAGACGACGGCCCGATTTATAACGACCGAACTTAATTTTGGCGAGTTACTGGCCCAGCATTTTCCTCAGCTAGCAGGAATAGGCAAGCCCAACAACAACTTTTGCCTAACCGGACTCCACACCTGCGGAAATCTAGCTTCCACTTGCCTGCAGGTCTTCCACGCCCAATCAGACTGCCGGCTGCTCTGTAATATTGGCTGCTGCTATCACTTGCTAAGGGAACGCTTCTCCAAACAGGAATTCTTTGGCAACAAGGCCCTGATGGACATGCAAACTGATTTTGGCTTTCCCTTGAGTCAGTATCTTCAGGAACGACAAGTCCGAATGGGTCGCAATGCCAGGATGCTGGCGGCTCAGTCCATTGAGAGAACCCTGGATGCCAAGGAGTTGCCAAGCATAACACTATACTACCGGGCTCTCTTGGAGATCCTGGTTTGCCGCCATGCGCCGCACTCAAAGAACGAACTGCAGGTGGGCAAGGTGCGTAAATTCGAGGATTTTCCGGACTACATTCGGAAGTGTTCCTCCAAATTGGAAGCTCCTTGGCTGGCAGCCGTTGGAGAGGCTGAACTTCAAGAGCTCCTGCAGGAATATGCAAAGGATAAGCATTATTTGGATTTGTTCTATTTGCTGCGCATGTCCTTTGCTCCGGTTCTGGAGAGTCTGATACTACTGGACCGCCTGCTGTATCTGAAGGAACTGGGCTATGATCGAAGCTATTTAATAGATTTGTTTGATCCCGTCATATCACCCAGGCACTACGCCATTGTTGCTATAAAGCCACTGACGATTGAAGAGTCTTGACATTTGTATTATAAGCGGTCTCTAAGCAATCGTTAATTTATGATAAACATGCAATATATTTGACACAATATAATTAATTGCCTTGGTTAAACTTATGCTTTGTATTTGGCAAAGTGTATTAAGTTTTTAGTTGAATAAAGTTGCTATTTCTCTTAATTCTTTGTCGTAGGTTAGTAAGATTTGTTTCTGCTTGTTCAGAGCTCTCTTGTCATGAATGATTATAATTGTAAAAGTCGAAAAATCGCCATTTGATAAAGAAGTTAATGCATCATGATTACATTTCAAATATTTTGCTATCTCATTGGTTTCATCCTTTTCCTATTTATTTTTGTTTGATACTATATTGTTGTTTTCGTTTATAACATTATATTCACCACACAGGTGAACTTTTATAGCACTTGCAAACGTTATCAGAAAACTTTTCCAGCGGTATAAAAACGCGAACACAATTTCAATTTGCTGCCAAGAGCTTTAATTGTCGGTCGTGTGTTGTCGGGAGCTCTGAAATTAAAAATTTCCTTGAACTTGAGCTGGAAAAACAAGTTGCCAATAAGGTCAGTTGCAAATAAGGTGTGAAAAAACTATTGTAAACTCCGATTAAATTGGTAACTCAGCTGTATAAAGCTTTGAATGTCCTTGTTGGGTTTCAAAAACCTTCAAACTGCTACTAATAACTAGTTTTTTATACATTTAATATTAAAAAGTGCTAAATAGTTTTGTTATTATTTAATTTGTAATCTAAATCCAAACGGTTTCGACTGTTTGTCTTACTTTAAATCTTTTATGGCCTCAAAGTTACGAGATACTGGGAAGTGCTCCTCAAGTCACCTTATAATTATTGTAAAAATCTTTTAGTTATTTGTTTTTAATTAAGTTTCATGATAACAACTAATTACTGATAATAAGTGGACTGAACCCTAAGACAAACAACTTTTTTTCACTTGTCTCCAATGAAGGAAAAACACCAAGCATTCTGCTTGACCACTTGGTTTTAGCCAAGATTAGATAGGAACTGAGGAGGACTGACCTATCTTAAAACCGTATCAATTAATAAATTTAATATTGGACATTTTGCTGGTTTTTAGATTTTCGAAAATGGCATTAACCGAGGTCCTATTTCTGGTTGTTGCCGCCCTGGTGGCGGTGTTCGTTTGGTTCCAGCGCAATCACACATACTGGCAGCGCAAGGGATTGCCTTACATCCCACCCACGCCCATTATTGGAAACACTAAGGCGGTCTTTCAGGTGAAGAACTCGTTCGGCATGTACCTATCGGAGATGTATAATGACCCGCGGGTTCAGGACGAAGCCGTGGTGGGAATGTATGCCCTAAACAGGCCCGGCCTGATTATCCGCGATCCCGAGCTAATAAAATCCGTGCTGATCAAGGACTTTAATCGGTTCCACAATCGCAATGCCCGCTGTGATCCTCATAGAGATCCCTTGGGCTATAATAATCTGTTCTTTGTGAGGGATAGCCACTGGAAGGATATTCGCACCAAGCTTACTCCCGTCTTTACCAGCGGCAAGGTCAAGCAGATGTACGGCCTGATGCAGGAGGTATCTATATCCTTTAGTCCTTTAACAAATCGGTGTGAATACTATTTTGCCTCTCCTACAGATTGGCAAAGAACTGGAGAATTCTCTGAAGAAACATGACGAGAAAAGCTCGGGAAAATTTATCACCGAGATTAAGGAAATATGCGCCCAGTTCTCCACGGACAGCATCGCCACCATCGCCTTTGGTATCCGGGCAAATAGCCTGCAGAATCCGAATGCAGAGTTCCGTAACCATGGGCGCAAAATATTCACCTTTACCTTACTGCGGGCCAAGGACTTCTTTGTGGCCTTCTTCCTGCCCAAGTTGGTTACGCTGCTGCGCATCCAATTCTTTCCACCGGATTTCGCCAATTTCATGCGCAACACCATCGGACATGTGATGGCGGAAAGGGAGCGCACCGGCTTTGTCCGAAATGATTTGATTGATGTTTTGGTTGGCCTGCGAAAGGAGGCGGCCGAGGAGCCCACAAAGCCGCACTATGCCAGGAATCAGGATTTCCTGGTGGCCCAAGCGGGTGTGTTCTTCAACGCCGGCTTCGAGACCTCCTCCTCGACGATGGCTTTCGCTCTTTACGAGCTGGCCAAGCATCCGGAGATGCAGGAACGCCTGCGAAATGAGATCAACGAAGCTCTGCTGGAGGGCGGCGGCAATATGTCCTACGAGAAGATCCAGTCCCTGGAGTATCTGTCCATGGTGGTGGATGAGGTGCTGCGCATGTATCCAGTGTTGCCATTCCTGGACCGAGAATACAACAGCATCGCGGGAGAGCCGGATCTGTCGCTGAAGCCATTCTATGATTTTACGTACGAGAACGGAACCTCGGTGTTTATACCAGTTTATGGACTGCATCATGATCCCAAGGTAATGCATTTTTTTATGATGAACTAAGGAATCTTTCTGACGCTCCCTTGATCCCCAGTACTGGACCAATCCCAGCCAGTTCGATCCGGAGCGCTTCTCGCCCGAGAATCGCAAATCCATTGTGGCCATGGCCTACCAGCCATTTGGAGCTGGTCCCCATAACTGCATCGGCAGTCGAATTGGTCTGCTGCAGAGCAAGCTGGGACTGGTGCATCTGCTCAAGAATCATGCAGTGAGGAATTGCGCCGAGACCATGAAAGAGATGAAGTTCGATCCCAAGGGCTTTGTGCTGCAGGCCGAGGGTGGCATAAACCTGGAGGTGGTCAACGATCGTCTCTACGACGAGAGCGCATCGCGGGTGCAGTGAATCTGTGAACTCTAGACCTAAATCTAATATAATCGTAGATAGTGAGTGACAAGGTAATCCATCGCTTTCCGACAGCCCTCGTTTTACCAATTATACAACAATCAGAAGCGCCAGAAACGGCGCTGTGCCGCTGGTAAATAAAAAAAACAAAACATTAACAGAAGAATTATCAAATTAAATGTAATCTAGTGAACTCTCGGGGGAGAGTCTATAAAATTACGCCACCAATAAATAAATGTAATCTACATCTAATACATCTCGCACATGCAAATGTGTTTTTAAACGTTTTCAAGATGTTCTGGTGGGGGATTAAATAATGCCTATAAATATGCACAGTTAGGTATATATATATATAAATAGGTACGTGATTGATCTACCAAGTCACTTCTCCGGTGGATAAACACGCCACTCGTCAATCAAATTGCCCTCCAATATGCGCGACACCAGTTTAATTCTTAATGCCAAAACACGCGAATCTCCGGCTTAGTTTTCATTCGGTTGTTGTTCCAAGATATTCGGTACTCCCTGGCTGAACTTTCCAAAGAAAAGGTAAGTTTTCCTTTTGGTTTAGACGCCCAAAGGATCACGGACAAGTCGTAGATGAATGCCTCCTTTGGCCTGCGTTATAATTGCCTTGGGTTCCAGCTGCATGCGGTGCGGTGTGCGCTCCGATGTGGTTATCAGGTGGCTGCGGAGTATGTTTACCAGGCCCACCTTGGCCTGGAGCATGCCAAAGCGTTCGCCGATGCAGGCATGAGGACCAAGGCCAAAGGGCATATAAGTGTAGGGCCTGTGGCTCTTTCGATTCTCAGCGGAGAATCGTTCCGGTTGGAATTTCCTGGGCTGGGGAAAGAACTAGTCAGAGAGAGAGTAGACTTTAGTTATAGAAATTAATTTATTACTCGAGAAAAAACATCACCTGGGGATCCATATGCAAGGCGTAGCAGGGAATGTAGACAGGCATGCCCTTGGGCACTTTCAGGTTGTTGAAAGGAACTAAAGGATACGCCTGATCCGAGGTACACTCGCGGTCCAAAAACGGCAGCGGCGGATACATGCGCAGCACCTCGAGCAGGATCATTTGCATGTACACCAGAGACTCGATCATTTGGAGCGTCACCTGGCCGCCGCTCTCCACCAGAGCCTCCTTGATTTCGTCTCGCAATCGCTGCTGTACATCTGCATCCTTGGCCAGCTCGTACATGGCAAAGGCCATAGTAGAGGAAGAGGACTCGAAGCCGGCTGTAAAGAATAGCACTGCCTGGGCCACAAGGATGTCGCCCTCAAACACGAACTGATCCTTAATGCCCGCCGCCTTGGCCTGCTGCGTGCTCCTGCGAAATTCGATGAGGATGTCGATGAGGTCATTGCGGGACTTGCCTGATTTCTCGCGCTCCTCCATCACATAGTTGATGGTCTTGCGCAGAAAGCGAGTGGCCTCTGCGGGCACCACCTTAAAGCCAAAAAAGGGAATTAAATGCGGCAGGAAGAAGACCATGGTGAACTCGGCGGCCCTAAGCAGCCTGAACTCGAACACAGAGCGTCCATGCCGCCGAAACTCCCCGTTGGGATCCGTGAGACTGTTTGCCCTTACTCCGTAGGCCACGGTGGCAATCACATCCGTGGTGAAGAGGGCGCACAGCTCCTTGGCCTCCAAGTCAAAGCAGCGCATCCGTTCGTTGTGCAGCGGCTGCTGACGCAGATGGGCATCCAGGCTGGCGCCCACCTCCTCGATCAGCGGGAACATGTTCTTCAATCTGTTTCCAGAAAAAAAGGGCGATAGCTTCAATCGCACCTCCTTCCAGGCAGGATTCTTTAGGAAAAATATGTTCTGTGAGCCCAAGGGGTCGGCCTTGTGATCGGAGTTCGAGTAACGATTGCAGAATTTCCCGAAATCCTTGACCAGGATGTTTTTCACCAGTTCCGGATCTCTCAGCAGCAGTGCAGGCTTATGGAAAACGTGAATGCCCACAAAGGGTTCGTTCTCCGCCGACGGATGGTTATACAGCTGTGACATAAACTCGGCGGGGCTTTTCTGCATGTTGAGTAGTCCCATAAGGTTGCCCACTATCCACTTGGGCTTGATTTCACGCACTCCCAGGCGCTGCCAGAAGGAGTAATGCCTGTGCAGGAGGCCACAGGCTAGGATTACAAGGAGCACCGATAGGATCAGCAATTCCAGTGCCATGTTGCCGCTACTAAGTCCGGTTCTCTACTGACAAAAACCAAGCCACCTCAGCGGGTGTAAAGCTTTATATGGGGTTCATCGAGATGATCCTTCTGTCTGTGAATGAGTTCCATGAATGGGCAAACGTTTCTTTTGTAATGCTAAGTTGTGTTCGTTTGTCAAATATTTAAATGTTTTGCTTATTTTGCTTTTTTGGTTGTTCATTAACAAGGTTAAATTCTTTATAAATAGAAAGGGGTTTCAATTATTTCGCCTGAAACAAGATAAAGGGTTTTAGTTGGAAAGGGTTTAAATCCTTAATATTTTTTATACTTTCCTAGGAAACATGCTGATTATCTGGCTTCTGCTGCTGCTCACCATGCTGATCCTCCATACCTGGCTGAGGCACAAGTACTCCTATTTCAGGGGATGCGGGATACCTTATCTGCCTGTCTCCTCCTTCTCCCCACTGGGTCAACTTGGGCAGCTTTTAATTCTCCGCATTTCCTTTGGCGATCTCTTTAAAAATATCTACTCCGATCCACGCTGCAGTCAGGCCAAAGTTCTTGGCTTCTTTGTGCTTCAGACTCCGGCTTTAATGATCAGAGACCCAGAGCTGATCCGCCTGGTGCTGATCAAGCATTTCAATAGCTTCCTGAATCGCTATGAAGCGGCGGATGTTGGAGATCCCATGGGAAACTTGACGCTGCCCCTGGCCAAGTATCACAACTGGAAGGAGAGCCGGCAGTGCATGTCACAGCTCTTCACAAGCGGTCGCCTCCGAGAGGTGATGTATCCTCAGATGCTGAGCGTGGTCCAAGACCTGGAGAACTATCTGAAAAGAAAGCTGAGGGACCTGCCAAACCGAGTGCTACCGTTGAGCAGAATGTGCCAGCTGTATACCACCGATGTGACGGGAAATCTCTTTTATAGCCAGGATGTGGGCGGACTACGCCAGGGACGATCTCAGCTACTGAGGAAAACCAAGGAGTTATTTAATACCAATCCTCGAAAGGTTCTGGACTTTATGAGCGTATTTTTTCTGCCCAAGTGGACCAAAGTCGTAGGAGCCAAGGTCTTCAGCGAGGATTATGCACAGTTTATGAGGAACTTGGTCGAAGGTCACGAGGAGCCTAAGAAAGGGGATCTTATCAATCAATTGCAGCACTTCCAGTTGAGTCGCTCCTCCAACCACTATTCCCAACATCCCGACTTTATTGCTTCCCAGGCGGGCATTTTACTCCTAGCCGGATTCGAGACATCCTCAGCCCTCATGGGCTTCACTCTCTACGAGCTGGCCAAGGCACCTGATACGCAGAAGCGTCTCCGGCAGGAGCTGAGTGAGGCTTTCGATGGCAGCTGCACTCCATCCCTGAGCCATGACACATTGGCCGCCTTGCCTTACCTTAAAATGGTTTGTCTGGAAGCCTTGCGTCTATATCCAGCGGCGGCATTTATCAACAGAGAGTGCACAAGTCCTGCGCCAGAAGGATTCTCCCTGCAGCCGCATGTGGACTTTGTGATACCCCGTGGAATGCCAGCTTACATCTCCATTCTGGGCCTGCAGCGCGATGAAAAGGTAATTCCCAGACGAGTTATGTATTTCTGATGAATTACAATTACTATATTTATCTTTCAGTACTGGCCCAATCCTTGCCGCTTTGCTCCCGAGAGATTTTCCCCGGAGAGGCTCAACAGAATTGTGCCCATGACGTATATACCCTTTGGAGCTGGTCCCCATGGCTGTATAGGCAGTCGTCTGGGTCTTCTCCAGCTGAAGCTGGGCTTGGCCCATATCCTAAAACTATATCGCGTGGAGTTCTGCGAGCGGACAGTGCCGGAGATTCGCTTTAATCCCAAGAGCTTCATGCTGGAGTCGCGGGATGAGATATATTTGCGGTTCTGCAAGGATTCCATGGCCTAAAATCTGTATTAGAGAGCCCCTTTTGGCTGTGACACACCAGGATTCCTAATTAAACACAGTATTTGAAATCGTATTTAGTTAATATAGTTATAGTTTAATTTATAAATGGTTTTGCAGATGATTTCGTTTAAAAAATACAAACTTATTTCAGCCAAAATTACGATGTTTCATTTCCAGACTTACCCCTTTAGGAAACCTACCCGGATCAAGGATTTTGGCCACACATTATCGAATAATCCATACATCACAGGGACATTTAGTTATCAGCACTCAGCTTTCCCAACTTCTCTTCGATATCTTTGATGCGACAGCGGATCTCTGGAGCGGAATCGCGCTGGAACTTTTCCAGATTTAATTCGAAGCTCTGCTTGATTAGGTTCAGTGGCTGCGGGTTCTTGGCTCCACTCTGCCGCTTAATGAGCATGAGGACAATGTTGAGGGCTTCCTTCTTGAGACCTGTGTGTGGAACACCCGCTGCTAGGGCTACGGCTGCCAGGACATCGGTGCAGATCTTCTCAACAATGGCCTCGCGGGTTTGTGGCGCCGGCGCCTCCGTCTTGATCTTCTTCTCCTGGTTGATTTGCGACAAATCGGGCAACTGGGCGGACTCATCGAAGACATGGAGTCGCTCGATATACTTGGTAAGGGCGGCCAATAGGCTGACCTGCACTGGGCGCGTGCTCTCCGCCAGAATGCTGGTGCAGTTCTCGGCAAAGAAGAGCTGGTAGCGGTGCTGAGTTTCGATGGAATGACGCGGCCAGGATTTGCCCAGCGTCTCCCAGACCACCTCCTTCAGTCGGTTGAGTGTCTGAGCCCTCTTATTGCGCTCGTCTGCGGTTAGATCCTTGCTGGTGCTTGGCTCATCCTCGTCGTCTGACTCCTTGCGCAGCTCCTTCTTTTCCAGCAGATTCCAGCTCATGTTGTACACCTCCTCGAACCGGTCCGCCTCCAGCTGGTCAAGGATGTTGCCCAGAGAGGCCAAGGCATTGGTACGATAGATGGGCTCTCGTTTCCTGGCCTCCCTCATGGCAGCATCGATGATGGTGGGACAGATCTCGTGGGTCCGATTCAGTCCCTTGCAGAGTCCAGCCAGAGCCTGCAGGAGGCGCTCCTTGCCCTCAAAAGTGCGGCCCTGCAGTCCAGTTAGGAGGAGCCTGATGAGTCGCACGCGGTCGGGCTCTTCCAGGGTGCTGCTCAGGCGAGTAGCTATCGTTTGGATGGCATTGGCCGCCTGCGCCTTGCGAGACCAGCTGGCGTCGGTGAGAGAAGTCTCCAGCTTGGGTATGATCACGTTCAGATTGAGACGAATGCCTGCATCCCCTGGACTAACATCGTTCCACAGATCCTTCCACAGCTCCACATTGGCCTTCGTCTCCTCGCTGGCCTCCTCGTGCATGGCAAAGAAGATCAGGGGCAGCATGCTGTCCATGTAGTCCTTGAGCAGCTCGTGGTGGCGCTTGTTCATGGACTGAATGGTGAGGGCGATTGATCGATTTCCCGGCTGCTCCACATACAGTTCATCCAGCTTGGCAAACAGGCTCTTGATCGACTGCTCCTTGGCCAGGCCCAAGAGATGACCAATGGCACTGGCGTTGTATTTGCGCACCGTGGCATTGCGATCCTTGATACCCACGAAGCAGGCGCGAATGTATTTACCCACCACGGGCGTCATCTCCTTGCCCAGACGGATGCTGATCAGACAAACGAAATGAGCACAGCCGATCTTCGTTCCCAGATTCACGCTGGACCGCATTAGCTCCAGAACTTCGGGCGTCATCTTCTCCAGCACAGGATAATCGATGTAACGCACGCACTTGCCAATAGTTTCCATGGTGTGGTGTGACTTTGCAGCCTCCGCTCGGAGCGTATCCACGGCCTCCTGGGCCTCGTTGTCAGCTCCCAAGCGAGTGGATACATAGGACAGCTTGCTGTTTTCCAACTCGCCAGTGGCCCGCAGCAGGCAGGGAATCAGGGTGACCAAATGTGGAGCAATTAGGGCTCCCGACGAGTCAATCATGTCGGAAATTGTTTTGATGCTCACCGTGCGGATTTCAGCCACTTTGTGACCCACTCCAGTCTCCAGTAGATACGGCAGAACAGACGTAGCCACCGCTGTACCCGATTTGCCATGATCCGAGGAGGAGGCGATGACGCACAGCTTGCTGAGGAATGAAGCAGTGCCGTGGGCAGCGACCCTGGTGCCCTCGTGGATATCATCCATCACACGGAATAGCTGAAACCATAGCTCCTTTAGCTCCGGCTCGGGAACCTCATCCACCTCCATGGCATCGGGAGCGGCTGCCCGCCGCACAAGCTCCTCCGAACGCAGTTTTAAGCCGTTGGAACGCTTCAGCAGATCTCGAACTGCCAGGCAGCAAGCGATTCGCACTCGCCACTCTTTGCACGTGAGATTGTCCAAAAGCTCACGCAGAATTTCCCAGTAGTAGCGCTCGGTCACCTCCTTCGAGTCATTCACAATGGTGTCCCAAATGGAGATCATCGAGTTCTGGATCTTGGGCGTGGGATCGTACTTGTAGCGATAGAGGCGCGGTATAATCCTGCCCAGATACGGTTGCATCTTCTGTCTGGACTCTGCGGAAAGAGTCTTGAGTCCGAAAGCCGCTCCCAGCTTGCTGGTCCAGATGGCGTTGTGATTGGCCAGCTGCATGAACTGATAGATCATGTCAGGCTGGTTGAGATCCGAGGCCAGGGAGCACAGCTCCTTGTAAGTGGTGATATTGCCCCCCGTTGGCGTCTTGCCCAGCATGCCTTCGGCAAAGATTTCCGTGTCTGCTGTGACCTGGTTCACCTTACGCTTGCCTCCAATGAGCTGATCTAGCAGCGAGTTGGCCAGATCACTTTGGCTGTTGGAGTCGGAGAGGGTGTACACAAGTCCCAGGCCACGGGAGGCTACGTCCTGCACAAATTCTAAAGGAGAATGGTAAGAAAATCGCGTTATATTCAACAAGAGATCGTTAAGTAGCTTACAACTCACCGCTATCATCGGAAAGCAACTCGGTGAAGGCAAACTGAAGCAGCTCCTTCTTGGCCAACACAGCGGGACGCCTGCTGCAGTGCTTCACTACGGCCAGCAGCCACACGGAGATGGCCTGTCGGGAGTTCGGATTGGGTTCAGTGACCAGGCGAATCAACGAATTCAGGAACTGCTCGAATTCGGCATCGCTGCAGTGAAGATTAACGAACTTCTCATCCGGCTGTTCCCTGTTTACATCATAGCCACAAAGGGTGTTAACAATCGCCTCGGATATGGCTATATTCAGAGCAGCATCCTTCTGCACCTTGGCCAGGGTGAGGAACTTTTCTAAACTGCGCTTTGTGAAGTGCTCGCCATCGCCGATGGCCAAATAGCCCAGACATCTGGCAGACTCCTCGCGAATCTTTTGACGCACCGACGAGCTGCGCAGCAGCTGGAAGACCACGCCAAAAACGACCAGCTTGGTGGAGGAATCAATGCTTGTGTATTCGGTCATCTCTTCGTCGTCATCGCCATCGTTAGTGGGCACCTGGATCTCCACCTTGACGTTGGGTATCTGCACAGCCTTGCCGATCATAGAGATGCATTTCACAGCTGCCGATACGAGCAGCCATTGGGATTCACAAAGGGTTTTAGCTGAAAATATAAATAAAATATTTAAAAATCAGGAGTCCCAGGCTCGAGAATAGTTCAAACTCACAGATTATCTTGACGGCATTCACAAACTGCGTCCAAGTGGCAAAGTCTTTGGATTTCTTATCCTGCCTGAGCATGGCAATCTTGCGATTGAAGGTGTGTCCCAGCACCAGGAGCCAGCCATGCTTGTGCTCCAATGTCTTTTGCGTGAGGTTGTTCAGGCATTCACCCACCTCCTCGTCGAATTTGTCATCGGACAACCCAAAGGCCCAGAGAATGCCATAGACCTGAGCCACATGGATGCGCATTGTCTCGGAAACATCCTTCAAGGTGTTACCGAGCGGCTCCAACAGATGCAGCTGCTTGGCAGCAAACAATTCCGGTGCGGCGTTCAGCAGATCGTACAGACATGAAAGATTAGATTCGCCTGGAAAAAATACATGTCACTTTATATACCATAAATACGATCAACTCTCACGCACTTCTCTTGGCCTCCACACTGCGCTGGACAAACTGCACATACTGATGCAGCGCATTGTTCTCTTCCTCGTCGTAGTGCAAGGTGATGTACTTGCGCAGATCCTGGGTGTACTTCTCATCACCAGGAGCAGACACCACGCCAGCGGAATACCACAGACACAGCCGCAGGTAGTCCAGCAGCTCTTCGTACACTTCCAGGCTGTAGGGCAGCTTGGTGCGTCCCACCACCACACAAGTGTTGCTCTTCTTTAGCCGCTTGTTGGCCATCTCGTGGACGTGGGCCATCATTACCGGAAAGCTGGGCAGTACCACGCGTCGTTGCTCCAGGGACAGGTGATTGAAGTCACTAATGGATTCGCTATTGGTGCGGTTTTCGACCTGCTCGATGGAGGAGAGCAGGTTGTAGTTGACATGATCCTTCTTGGAGGTGCCATACAAATAGGTGGTTACGTTCTCGCGCAGCGAATTGCTGAAGAAAACAAAGAATTAAAATAAAGACACTTAGAGGAGAATTTAGCTCACCGTTCGCCTGCAATGAGCAGTAGCAGGTATCTGGCGGGGGCATAATATTCCGGATAGCAGCTGGTCAGGAAGACACTGGTCACATTCTGGACAATTTGGATCTTGGACTCAGCATTGTCCAGCAGCATGGCCAATAACAGATGCTGCTGGCCATCAAGCTTGACGGCCGATGGATCGGAGTTCTCCTCCACCTCCATGGCATCGCTTTTCTCCTTGGTCTTCCACGCAAAAGCTGGAGCCATAGACACCAGGGCCTCGCGTATGGATGAGTGCAGTTCTGGAGCACAGCTGGCGAGGTTGTTAAAGTAACCGAGAACCAGCTTCAGGTCCTGACTAACATCCTGCGGAAAGCTGCGAGCATGCTGCGCCAGGGCAGAATATGCCGCATTCTGGACATCATTCGGTTCGGTAGAGTCGCGCCCAATGATTTTGGTAATGCCGGTGAGAATGACCCTCGAAACCTTTGAGACCAACTCTTGGGGACCACTAGAAGACGAGGATAATGGGATAAGTTTTGAAATAACTTTGGGCATCAATGCTCACTCTCTGAGTACCAGCTCCACGAAATTCAGCGCCAAAACCTTGCATTTCTGGTTGGTATTTATCCCGAAGAGACCGTCAAAGATCACCTGCAGACCCTTGGTCACGTTGATGCTCTTCCCGCGGCACTTGATGAGGTACTGCAGCAATTTCTGGCGAACGCGGGCACAGCAGGGGCGCGTATGGCGGTCCGTCAACTTGCTCTGGTTGCCGGCAAACAAGGTGTACAGCGGAGCGGTTACCGCTGGGCTGCTAAAGTCCAGCATGGTGCACAGCTTACTCAGCTCGGCGATCGCCGGAGTGGCCACGCTAAAGCGTGTGTCCGCCGAGGCCACCACCAGTGGCACGAAGATTTGCACATCGGTGAAGACGCTGGCACAGAGGAAGCGAACAATGCCCTTCTTGACCTTCTCCAGCTCCTCGGCACGCCAATTATTGGCAATAATTCGCTTAAAACTATAGATGCTCATTCCTGATGGTATTTCCTGATCCTGGGTGATGCCGTAGGGCAGGAGCAATACATCCTGGAGCAGGGAAAGGAAGTTCGAACTGATGCCTGGCTTGTCCTGCAGATTGAGGAGCTTCGAACGCTGCGCCGGATCATCCGGGATCTTGATCTCTGACAGTATAGGCAGCAGCAGGGCGAAAAGCTTGTCCTGGTAGCTCTCCAGCTTGTCCTCGCTGCACACCACCTTGCTGGCCAGACCGGCTTGTTGCTCCAATGGCAGGCGCGGAAAGCCCATGGCGATGAATATGATGGCGAAGTTCTTCAGGAACGTGCTGCTGTCCTCGGCGGCATACTGGTCGAGCAGAGCCTCCACTGGGATCTGGACCTGTCCCCGCGACGAGAGCCGCCGCTTAATGTGGGTCAGCACTTCCACGACCTAGAGACATTGCGAAAATTCGAATTCACAAAGCATTAGTCAACCGGCCCTAACAAATTCTGCAGCGTCACTGCAGCAAGAAGGGGCAAGACACCCCCCGGCAGGCCTTGGTTTGAGCCCTTTACTTACCTTGGTGCGCACCGCATTGTGGGGGGAGTTCATCTTCAGGATCACGGGAGTCAGGAATTTGCCCACTGTGGCCTCCAGTTTCTCGTCAGAGTCCGCATTTCCCAGACGCAACAGGACGCGCTCCAAAAGCTCTGTAAGCGGCGGAAAGGGGATTATGTTTAAGGATATTCTTTTGGCTGATAGGTTCTAGTTCTGCACATCACCGAAGGGGACACTGCATCTGTATTTGGAGCGCTAAATTCAATATTACCAATTTCTGCATTTGGTCCAGTTTCCATTTTTTATTGTTGTTTCGCCAAACTTCCTCTTTTTAGTGTTACCAGGAGAGGTGAGTTATTTGTTTCTGAAAAATCTACTTTTTAGCTTTTTAAATGGGCGCCAAATTTTAAGTTTTGTTTTATATTTTATAACAGTCAGTACCGAAGCCATGGATAATATATATATAGCATTGATCAGGATCAACAGCAGAGTTGATCTGACACACCATAAAATAAACAAATATTTTCAAAATTTCCTAAGGGATTACATCATTAAATTTATCAAAAATTCAACACAATTTTATTTGTTTTTAATTTATTTACTAATCTGATAAAAACTATCTCAGAAAAGTATTCTGAACTGAAATCAATCAAAAGTTATGTTACTTTACAACTAAACTTATTCCTAAAATAGATGGGAACTATCCATATAAAGCCCCATACATTTTAGGACAGGGACAAAGAGCGAATGATTTATAAAAATTATATATTTATTTCGATTCGTCTTCTAAAGTGGATCTAAAAACCATCACCTATTAGTGAAAATTTCAATTTTGTCAAATATTTAATAACCTTTCATTTCAAAACCAATATAATAATGTGTTAACCTAATTTAAATATATACTTTGTTTATAACTTAGTTATATTTTAAATTTGTTGATTTTCAAACAAATATATCATCAAAAAACCTTTTTAAGAGTCCCTATGATGCACATATTTGTGATTTTGGTCAAAAAGTTAATGGATACCAAATACAAATGAATTTTTTATTTGCCATTAATATCTTAATTATTTATAAATATATAGGAAAAAAATCTAACTAATTTATTTTATAATACATCAAACCTGATCAAATCTTTGATTAATTTTAAATTCGGTACCCTTATCCAATTACAAACTGCTAGTTTTTGCCACATTCGATTTATTTGTTTAATATACAATTAAGAAAACATTTTAAGTTCGTATTTTGACGCATTTTTATTGAAAGAATCAAATTAAATTTATTTAAGTTAATAAGTTCATAACTTTCGTCAATTTAGTAGTATCGAATTCTGCAAAAGAAAAACACAAATTAGTCGGGAATTAAACGATTCGCAGTAATAAACATTTCCTTTGATAAATTTCAGTATTTCCACTTTTAGTGGAAAGAGTCAAGGTTCTTCAGCAATTTGTTTTATGAAGACCGTCATGATTTTATCATCAGAATGCCAAATTAAGGTAAATATCATACAAGTACTGCTCTATACACACCTTTCAATGGAATATCCTCTGCGTCCTCTGAAATGCTGTGGAAACTAAGAGGAAACTGTGAGGAACAAAGTGGGTTAAAGTTACATTTTTTGTTTTATTCAAAAAGAATAACTGCTACAAATATTATCTCTCCCGAATGGTGGTTGTCCGCCTCTCTTAGTACTTCTTGAAGCTCTTCTTGGATCCCTGACCCTTGCTAACCTTCAGAACGTTGAAGCGCACAGTCTTGGAGAGGGGACGGCACTCACCAATGGTGACAATATCGCCGTGCTCAACATCCCTGTAAAGAGACAACAAATGCAGAGTTAGTATTGTCGATTATCTACCTTAAATATAGTATGGTTTATGTTTAATGTCAGTATTTTTACGTTTAGTAAAAAGAGTCAAGTTCTTTCAGCAATTTGTTTTATGAAGACCGTCATGATTTTATCATCAGAGAAATGGAACACCTACAGTTCGGTTCAATTTAGGATCTGTTTACCTGAAGACGGGCGAGCAGTGCACGCTCATGTTGCGGTGACGCTTCTCGAAACGACTGTATTTCCGCACAAAGTGCAGGTAGTCGCGACGGATGACGATGGTGCGCTGCATCTTGGCCTTGCGGACCACGCCGGTCAGGATGCGACCACGGATCCTCACATCACCGGTCCAGGGGCACTTCTTGTCGATGTAGGTGCCATCGATGGCCTGTTTTGGGAGAGAAGAGAGACATGTTAGCTAGGGAATCGATGGCCTTTCAGCGGGGTACAAGTTTCTAGCATCACCTCACGGGGGGTCTTGAAGCCCAGGCCAACGTCGCGGTAACGGCGCAGGATCTTCTTCTTGGTGATGCCGGGCTTGACCTTGCGGTTCAAGTTGACACCGAATTGTTTTTGGAAGGCGCGCTCGTTCTGGTTAGTGCGGAATCATGTGGAGCACACGGGGGCGTAGGGCAGGTTCAGGTTCGCGTGCGGAACGGTCAACGTGCGGGGAATGAAATGGAAACAAACGGAGGGGCGCAACATTAGTCGTGGCTTGCTCTGCATCCTCTTACCTCGGGCGGAGCCCGGAAGCCCAAGCCAATCTGGCGGTAGAACCGGGGCCGCTTCTTCAAATTGGGGCTCTTGCGGCGCACCACGACCACCGCGTGCTGTTTGCGGAACGCGCGTTCGGTTTGCTGCAATATACATTTCGTGTACACTTTTTGAGACACCATGCGCTTAAGTGGGGTTAGGGCGAAGTTGCTCCGGATTGTTCGCTGCTCCTCGGCCTCCCTGGCCTTCCATCGGCTCCATCCATCACATCTCACTCACACGCCGCCTGGGCAGGCTCCAGCCATCTCGCAGCCGGGGTTTGGCCCGCTTATTTCATTTATTTTACGCATTCTCGCGGAATCTTACCTGGTCAGCCATGTTTTTGAAAAAGGAAAGAGCTATTTTAGTGACGCTGGAATCATCGATGGGTCGAATACCGATGTTTTTGTTGACATCGATTATCATTTAAGATTTCGGACATCGCGCGCAAAGGCCACTCTAATCCACGCGCGCCCTCCGGTATATTCTAAAGATCCTGCTTCGGCCACACTCAGAGTTAACGCTCTCTCAATAACCGGTTGGGAGCGCATCCCGCTCTCAATAACCGCTTCGGAATTCATGCCCACCTTTCTCCCCATACAAAAATAACCGCTTCGGAATTCATGCCCACCTTTCTTTTCCCGGTTGGGACTTTGTGCCCACTTTCTTTTCCCGATTGGGACATCGATGTTTTTACCGATGTTTTTTTTATATCGATGTATGCATCGATGTTTTCACATCACTAGGAGTGTCGTCAATGCTCTCTCAATAACCGGTTGGGAGTTCATGCCCCGCTCTCAATAACCGTTTCGCAATTCGTGCCCACTTTCTTTTCCCGATTGGGACATCGATGTTTTTACCGATGTTTTTGTTGATATCGATAGGATATGTGTGCGCAAAGGCCACTCTAATCCACGCGTGCCAATCGGTATATTCTAAAGATCCTGCTTCGGCCACACTTCAACGTCAATGCTCTGTCGATAACCGGTTGGGAGTTCATGCCCCACTCTCAATAACCGTTTCCCAATTCATGGTCACCTTATTTTTCCCGATTGGGAATCCATACCCACCGCGCTTTCCCAATTGGAAATTCATGCAATTACCAATTGGAGTGGGGAGTGCTGTAGTTTAAGCTGTGACCGCTTGATGGCGCTGCAAGTATTAATTGTGCAGGCAAGGTCGTTGCTTAAGTCTTTTGTTTCTTGTTTTTTGTGAACCATTTATAAAGAAGATTTGTGTTAAAATAAACTGAAATTATATAAAAAAGCGTAATTGGTAATGTTTGTTTACTAACATAAATAAAAATAAATAGAACTTTATGTTGTTTTATAATTGGTTTTACCCTTGCCCTTTTCAGTCCCCAATTATATAGTTCATTTTATTTTAAAGTTCGTCCGTAGTGCTGCCATCGTTCCACAAATAAAAATGCTTCTGACGTTTTGCTGCAAGTGAAATCGAATTTATAAGATATTCTATCTTATATATGTATATATGCTATAATTTTGGTCTTGAAAACGGTAACTGTGCTGGCAAGCCACTGCCAGGAGTGAAGGTTCGGATCGTGGACGAGGATGGCAAGTCTCTGTGATACAAGGAGAGGGGCGAGATCTATGTGCACAACGATCGCCCCTGGGAGGGCTATTATGGTAATCCCCTGGAGACACGTCGAATGCAAGATCCCCAAGGGTGGTTCCACACCGGAGATCTGGGCTATTTCGATGAGCAGAACACGCTCTTTATTGTGGAACGCATAAAGGAGATTCGCGAGTATCAGGGCTTCCACTATTTACCCGCAGAAATTGAGGATGTTGTATCCGAGCTGCCTCAGGTGGAGGAAGTTTGTGTTGTGAGCATTTACGACAAACGTCATGGATATGCCGCAGGTGCTCTGGTGGTCAAGAGGCAGGACGGAGTCTCAATAACCGCGCAGGAGGTAGCGGGTCATATGGCCAAAAGACTACCCGCAATTCACAAGCAGCTCCATGCCGGCGTCAAGTTTACAGATAATTTACCTTTTAACTCCAATGGGAAAATGTTGCGAAAAGCTGTGCTGCAAGAATTTATTAAATTAAACAATTAAAATAAAATAAAACAAATAAAACAATTAATGTTGTTAATGTTTTCACAAGCTTATTATTCTTTATAAAATTTTTAAAGATCTAGAATATGCATACTTCTAATAAAAATTATAGCAACCTGTCAGGATATAAATTTTATACTTGATGAGAATTCGTAATACACATAAATTATTTTCTTTAGCCCTTTGAGCACAATGCAGTATGGAGAATATTTTTACAGGTATTTGTTTTATTTAATTTTAAATATTGCGCTGGCGGTTGCCAGATTTTACGTTTTAACGTTAAACGTAACAGTTTATGTCATGCGCCTTCCGTTTTACATAAATTTATCCAAGTAACTTAAGTAAAATTGTATACTAAACTCATGGCAAATGTAAATGTATCTTTACATATCCAGTAAAAGTATAAATATGTAAAAGTATCTGTATCTTGAGGCCATGTAAAGCTATTTAATCTCAATGCTGGGAGGTATCGCAAGGGTTCAAAGTAGGAACAAAATAAAGATATATATTTTATTTAATTAATTTGCTTTATACATGTATAGAGACATTTTTCCTTCTATTATTTATATATGTATGTACATATGTATATTTTCGCAGCAGTATCAAGCTAGTTCATAGTTAGTTTGCCCTTCATTTCTCAGCATTCCGAGTGTCCTTTTTAGGACTCTTGCTGCCTTGGAGTTCCACAAAGTTAACCTTGTTGCCTTCACTAGAAATTTGCATATTGCCAATGCAGATATTTTCGCGCTGCTGCTATTGACCTTCAATCCCGGGAACCGACTTTGACTAAGTCTTTTTAGACCGAGCCAAGCGATATTTATCTCGAGCACCACTCAAGAGTGGCATGTCAGGCCAAAAAATGCCTTTGTGCCGCCAGCTTTTTGTAGTTTTTTTTCCGCTTGCTTTAGTGGCACACAAATTGCCGGCATTTAAGGCGGAATGAATGCCTTCTGCGCTAATTCTCTGCATAGCCGGGGGAATATGTTGGATTAAAAATAATGACAACATAACCGAGAGTAGAGGGAGAAGAGAGAGGGTGTGCCCTTGAAACGGCGCACGCTTTCAAGGCGAAAGCTGCAGCGGCAGCGGCAGCTGCTATAAATCCGTTTACGGCTAAACGTCACGGACGGAGGCTGCTGCTGCTTCTCGGCTATGTCCTGGTCCTGGCTGCATTTCATTGCCATTGTTAATGCAGATGTCTGCAGCATAAAATTGCGGCAAACGTTGCTGCTGCTGCTGCTACTGCTTCGGCTTTTCCTGGTGACCTTAACCTGCAAAAAAGGGGTTGGGCGGCGGCTGCATTAGGCGTGGCATGCGTGTGAAGCTCGGCCTCGGTGACGGCAATGAAATCCCTTTACTGCTGCTGCCCCCGCTCAAGGTCCTGCCCGTCCTGCCTCAGGTAAGCGGTGCTGGGTTACTGCGCCTTATGTCTCAGGACATCATTCGGCATTATCGATTAAATAAGCCCCAGGACATCATAAACAGCCAGCACAGTACTAACAAAGTTTACAACTTTTTCGCTTTTGTTTCGCTTGGTTATTATTATTATTATTATTATGATTTCATGCTCAATGCCATTACGTTGTTGGTTATTGTTGTTT
This sequence comes from Drosophila mayri, assembly GCA_008042485.1. Classification (NCBI taxonomy): domain Eukaryota; kingdom Metazoa; phylum Arthropoda; class Insecta; order Diptera; family Drosophilidae; genus Drosophila; species Drosophila mayri. Next base: position 24,637 of record VNJN01006634.1, read on the forward strand.
TCGCTGGCAAATGAAAAAACTTTTTCACAAACTGCCAAAGTTCGTTCAGTTTGCACAGTTTAAATTTGATGCTGGCATGCATGTTCCATATAGAAATAAGCTCAAATGGGTTTTAAATTTAATAAATAAATTGTAAAAAATAAACTCTAAAAACTCTATGATTAACCAAAAAGGTTTGCCTGAAAAGTATGCTTTAAAGAATATTTTTTGAAAACCCTTTAAAATTAATTCTTTTTATTTCCAATTTTTATTAAATAACAAGTCCTTTTTAAAACTCTTACAATTCCCCCTTTAATATCTTTGGCCCTCATAAATAGGCTACATTTAGCGAACAATGGCTAAGCGCTTTAAAGTTAGCGCCGGAAAAACTTTTCGCTGTTGCCCTCAAATTAAGAAAATAATTTCCATGCTGACGGCACAAGGAACAAAGGCGAGCGGAAGATAACCGGCATCAAGTGCGCAGCTTAACGGTACATTAGGTAAACACTGTTGTCAACGTGGCCCAAAAAATGTGTGTTCTTGGGTCTGGGGGCTGGGGGAATGGATGGATTCAAACAACACAGAATACATATACTTAAAAAACTTAAAAGTGGGCCAGCCACCGAGGCGATTGTGGGTGGGTCTGAGATCACGAGACGGAACCGTTGACCCCATGAACAGGAAAAGCTTTTGGCTTGGGGGGCAGGACGGTGTGAGTTCTGAACTCTGAACTAGCTGGGAGTCGGAGAGTCAGGGAGTCAGGGGGAGTCAGCAAGAAACAAAGCGGATCTGTGGTGAAGGCGGTGGACCAGTAACTTTAATGCACAGCAAAAATTGTATCCCTTGGCTACGGCATTGGTACTTTTGCTTAATAAAACCAATAAATATATTCGATTTATGCCGGAATACGAAAATAATGTAGGACATAAGTGGGAATAATAATGGCCTATTTTATTGTCCTTGAATTTGAGGATAAAATCGTTTGTCTTGACTAATTGGCAATCAAGGTACAGAGTTAAAAATGTACAGAAGGATATTTGCAAGATTTATAAGAGTTTATCTTGGGGGAAATTTTTTAAAACTATGCCCAGGTTTTATGACTGATTTTTAACTAAAAATATAATAAAATTAGTTATTCCATTTTATAATAAATTCAACAATAGATTCTTTAAGAATTTTCATCATAAAATCTAGCTTTAAAAATATACAACTATTCTTTATAAATAATCTCAATATGTTTATATTAATTTCCCCAGTGCATCGACTTAGATCCCGAGAAAAACCGAAAACCCCCATAAAAACCAGTGAGGTTTGGGTTAGGGGTTTTCAGAACGTGTATTTGAAAAGTGACCGAGATAATTTTTGGCATGCTTTGTTTGGTTTTACTTTCACCAGCCAGCCAGCCAGGCAGCCCCACCTTCCCAACCCACCGACCACTCCATGCAACTTTGATGAGCAGCAGCTGGGCTGCGGTTGAGCCCAGGGCCCTGGGGTGGGGGTTTGGTTGTTGCTGCCCCTGGAAAATCTACCCCTAGCCTGGGCCCATCTTCGGTGGGTTGTTTAACAAGTAAATTTATGCGTTGCGCGTGGGGAGATTGGTGGGTTAGCAGCTCCCTTTCTCTTTGTCTCTTTGTGTATCTCTGTGTCGCCTCGTAAAAAGCAAATGCAAAGAAATTATTACGATGCTGGGTTTTTTGGGGCTCATCGCTGGGCGTTGCCAGGACTACTACCTGCCACCCCCTGCTACCATAAAAAAGGGTTTGCTTTGGTTTGGTTTGCCAGCTCTCTGTAATTATGTTAATTTTCCGTATACGTTACATTTTCCCAAATATTTGCAAATAAATTCCAGAGGCAAAGGGTCCACCGTCAAGCGACCCTCCGGTTGATGGACATGTTTTGCTATCAGCCAGCCGCCAGAGACGATTCTCGGACATTTATTGTGGTGAGGCTCAAAGTGACAGATGGGACGGAAATTAGCCAAACGAAATACAAAGTCAATTTCCGTTTTAGCCAATTATGCAGGGAACTTTATTGGCATAATATTATTGGAATCACCAAAACGCTAATAATACCCACAAAATGTGTACAAGTTTCAACCATAAATATCTCTCTCTCTCTCTCTCTCTCTCCAACTTTCACTCTTCCACTTTTTTGGGTGCCAAGGATTTGCCCGGATTTCTTGTTAATTAAGGAAAAACAACGGTATAACGCTACTTGACTACCTAATCGGAGCAGCGTCCGTCCGTTCCTCCACATGGAAACCTCCCAAATCACCCGGCAAACAACTCTAATGAAGCCTGCCCAGGGTTTTGTTTTTCCCCCTCAACTAATTGAAAAACTTTCGTGCTCCCCGAACACGTGCCACCCACTGATTCGTCCGTGGGAGCCACTGCATCAGCTCCTCCTGGGCCAGGACCAGGACCAGGGCCAGGGCCTGGGCCTGGGCCGTTTTGTCTGTTTTATAGCCACTGCTTCTTAGTTGGGGCTCCTGACGCCTCCTCCTCCTCCTCCTCCTCCCCCTTCTCCGGCTATAACTGCCACTGGGATCCGCACAAAAGGCCGTAAAAACGCTGCCTGTGCCTGTGTCCTGACGTCCGCAATTAAAGAGCAACAACAATGCCAGGCGCGGCAATAAAAGGACCTGCATGAAAAGTGGAATTCGCGGCAGGATGTTTAAGCCATACATATCATCGGGGAGTTTTCTCGTAAATAAAATTATTCCACCGAATGGCATTACGAATTGTAGTTAATAACCTTTGCAGATGAAATGTGAATGGCTGTTTAGGCGGTTCGAGAAAGCAATAATTTCGAATATTTTGAGTACTGACTGGGGAATGTCCTGTATTCGGAGTCCTTGATATCGATTAAATTATGTGGAAATGCGCAGAAATATCTGGGAAAACTTTGAGTATTACAATATTTATATAGGTTCTTTTTATATTTTCAGGAATTAAAATTACTCGAATTTTTAAGTAAAATAATATTTTTTTAAAGAAATTTAAATGAGAAATTTGGTAAATATGTCTTCAAGCTTGTTCAAAGTTTATTATAACATTTTTATTCAAAAAAATTAAAGTTTGTTGCCATGAGATGTATTTTTAAATTTTTTTTTAAACTTTTATGACAGGTGTTCCTTGAGTTAGTGCTACTTTTCCACTAAAATACTTTAAAAAAATTACCAAAAGCTTATTACAAAATGGAAATACATTAAATACCGAATATAAATGATAATATATATTTTTTTTTAATTACACTTGACCATTATATTTCTATAAATTTAAAGTTTAAATAATTTAAACATAAAGAAAAAATTACTCATACGACACGTTGGCAACGTCAAGCACTTTGACCGAAATGCTCAATCCTTTTTGAAGGCTGTCAGTTTCGCCAATGGCATTGATGGATCTACCTGCATATTTTTTGAAAATTAAATTTTCCCCCAAAAAATTATTCATTCATAGCGCATCAAGGGCTCGCCTTGGCCGCACGCTGAAATTCCCTTTCAACGTTATTTTTCCTCCTTTTTTTGGGACAGAATTTCGTGCAGGGCATCGGCATCCGAGGAGGCCCCGGAGGCCATTGCAGACCCGCCCCAGGGCTTGGCCCCCTCCCCAACTTTTGGGCGGGGCTGCTCCGGAGCCAGGTCATCTGCCATGCTCCTGTCCTATGTAGGTGGATATCTCCGCGAGCTTCGGGCGCCGCGGGGCATGTGAGGCGTGGATTTATTGGCCGCGCCCGCTGGCAAGCCGTAAAAAAAAAACGAAATTCGCATTAATTTCTTAAATTGAAGCGTCGCCGAGGCAGACAAACGACGCCCAGGGTGAAGGAAGATTACATTTCCGTTTTATAGCAAAACGGGCGACTGGGGGGAGGCAATCCAGAAAATCGAAGCGAAAAGCGAAGGCTGGGAAAAGCATAGAAATTGGCAAGCGAACCTGAAGCTGATTAAACAGGTCTATTCCATTTAATCTATATACATAGTATAGTATGTATGGCCTGTGTTCGTTAATTGGACCGATTTCTTTTGTCTGGCTTCCATCGCCATTCTCCATCTCCTTATCCTTCCTCCTGTTTTCCTTCTCCTTTTTTTTCGCCAGCAAAAGGAGCAACATCCGGCGCTCTCTGGCATCCATTGTTCATCGTAAATTTATGCATGACATTGTCATGATTTATCCGAAATTCGGGTGTAAATTAAAATTAAGTGGATTCTGTTTTTCTTCTCACGCACTAAAGGCGAGAAAAAAAGAGGTTATTTATCGATTAAACGGATTTAATTGACAGTCGAAAGCTGTGGCAAATTAAATGAGGTTTAACTATTAAATTTGTGGCTAAAGGATAAGGATTTATGTAAACCAGAGCAGATATTTAAATAATTATTAAGTTTATTAAATTGGATGTGGAAAATAAAAAGCTCGATAGTCCCCCTAATTATTTAAAATTATTTATTTAAATATAAGAATTCTGGTAATGATTCAAGTTTCAAGTTTTAAAATATAAATTATAAATAAATCGCTTTTTAACTTAAGAACTTGCTTTAAAACCAATTTTAATTACAATTTCAATGATTAAAATATTTAAATTACAATTTTTTCCCATACTTTTCCCAGTGTAAAAGGCCAAAACTGTAATTCATTCAAAGCACTCTCTTCTCCCTGCACTCAAACATGGCTTTAAATTTTGTTTATAGCTTAATGTGGCCTCCACTTTCGCTCCAACCCCATGTACTTCCCAAAACTGGGCCAACTGCGATTTGTGCCTCTGCATCCGTCAACCGCCACTCCCCGATGCCGATGCCGATGCCCATTCCCTGTGGCAGCCACATCCAGAGTCGCATCCATGGGACAATAGTGGTTCATGTTTATGGCTTTGGCTTTGACTGCTGTTGCTGTTTGCTGAATGCCTCGCAATTGGCATTGGTCAGCTTTGGAAAAAAGGGATTCTTTTTCGGGGGAAAAGGAAGAGAAATTATTGTAAGCATCGACAATGATTTACGAGTCGCATTTATGAGGAAACTTTGGCCCGGACCCGTCCGACTGGATGAGTAATGCCTGCTTTGTAATTGCCGCCATACATCAATTGTTAGCAGCCAATTTGGCAATCGATATAAAAAAATACGCGTGCGATGACCATTAACACATAATCATCGCCCCTGGGCAGCGGAGCAAATCAAACGGCGCTCTGCCAATGGGCAGTAAAGGCCAGAAAGGACCTTCATTAAACTGCCAGCAGAAGGCTGGCCTTCTGTGTGTGTGTGTGTACCGTTGAGTGTCCTTCGCATCAAGGATGTGCCCGCATACGCATTCGCATTCGCATTCACATTCGCTGCCGCATCCGCATACGTATCCGTGTTTGTGCCTTCGTGTAATCGCAAATAATCATCCACTTAACGTCATGAAACTTTATGCCGGAGATGGCCCAGACCAGGCTCTTAACTCCGGACTAGGACTGGTTCTTCTCCTCCCTGGTTTCTTGTCGCTATGGGGGCTCTTATCCGGCCCCATCTGCTGCCTCGTTCTGCCCCTTCGGAGTCAGCATAAAGTGCTCGGGACTTGGACATGGACAGTGCCAGTCATAATAATGTTTATTATATGCTTGCCGGCCATCGAGCACATGCAAACGGCTTGTTTGTGCACAGAGAAGATGGGATTAAGGCTAAATAAATAATATTTATTTATATTGAGATTATATATGGAAAACAATTGCAATATTTTATGGAAAAAAACTTCAAAGAGTTAAATTCTTGAAAAATTCCCTCAAAAAAACCCAGACATGTCCCATATCCTGTTATTTTTTTTTCACCGTGCACCCACCACAAAGGACACGAATGGCCCCTAAACCACTGGAGTGGCTGGTGGGCTGTGTATCTCTGCTCTTGACAAGTGAAATGGGTTGCCCGGCCCGGGTATTTTTAGAGGCACTCGTTTGATTGGCCCACAAACAATCCCGAGCGTCACATCAAACGTGAATCCTGCGGGCGCCTCCAAAAGTTTAGGTGTTCTGTCCCTGTTAAAGGCGTCCTTAAATTTCTCAGCCAAAGGATCCGGAGGGGGGGGGGTTAAAGGAAGTGAAGCCATTTCTGGCGCATCCTGGCCGACGGCGAACATCCTGCGCTGTCGCGCTGCAGCGGCCAGGAATTGTAAATTTTCGCTGGTCGACAAACAAAAGCGCAGCAGGATGTGCAAGCCAAACAGTTGCTGAATTTTATTGTCAGTGGATGTGTATATGTGTCCAAAGGATAGCTCTCTCTGTGATTGTATCTGTATCTGTATCTCTTCTAGTTTTGTGTGGGAGACCGAGACCGAGACCGAGTGCAGTAACTGTGGCTTTTGCCTCGATTCCCGGCTAATGCTTTTAACTGGTTCCTTCGCTTGGCTTTGGCTCAATAGATTTCTTTTTTTTTTTTTTCTTTTTGGGCAAACCGAATGACCAACAAATCAAATAGCGGAAAACTTTTATTTTGGTAAAGTTTTCGCTGGCGCTTCCGTTTGCTTCTTGGCCATCTTGGGCCCCATAAATAAGTCGGCAAATTGCATGCTTCGCTGCCTGATCTCTAGCTGGTTTCTGGAGAGGATTTGGGTGGAAGTAAATTGATGGCTTGCCCTGTGTAGCAGTTGCGGGAAATTTGCTGGCCCTTTGGGCGGTTTGCTTCTTGTTTCCTTGAACTCTGACCAGCAAATTGTATTTATGCGTTAATTATTTCATTAACGCCCCATTGAGTACGCCTCCTTGGGGTCGTCGGTTGTCCAGCCTGCGCCTCCGCCTCCGAAATCCCTCTCAAATTATTCCAGCCTATTGCATCTAACTGATTTTGATTCCTGGCCAGGCTGCTGAAGGCGTGTTAGTGGCTGTGCAATCGATTGGAATTGAAGGGTCCTCATTAGGGGACAGATGGACAGCGGCAGCCATGAGTCTCGTGAGCCGTGTCCAAATGTGTTTCAATTAAATGCAAAGGAAGGAGCGCCTCAGGGGATACGCTTTCCTCGGAGCAATCAAGGAATTTGAATTTCTCGAAGGGAATTTCTTAAGAACTTGGGTCAAGTAATTACATGCCATTAAGGATTCAAATTACTGGGGATTTTCTTTAATTTCCAAGATATATATTTCAAAGACTTCAGCTTTCTAAATAGTTTCCCTTTCAATGACTAGTTTCTGCTGCTATGTAAGACCCAAAAGATACTTAATACTTAATTAACAGACCAGAAATAAACCCCTAAGAATACCTTTACACCTCTGCCTCAATGATAAAGCACAATTTCTGTTATTAAAAATGCTCCACCAGGTATTCCTTTGGCTACCCACACTCACTGCTGATGTTTGCCTATGCGGAGGCAGCACCTTGAGAGGGGCAGGTAAAAATAAGCTGAACATCAGGTGTAAGTAAATGAAAGACCGACTAAGAATAAGAGGAAAGTGAAACGCCAACATGAGCAGCTCATAAAAACTCAACAAGGCGGAATGTTTAGGTTTAAGTGGGCGTCCTCCTGCCACCTCCCAGAGGATATGCGGGGGGACTTACTGCCACTGGAATGAAGCCGCCTGCATGCCAGGGCATACCCTGCCTGCATTTAGCTAATCCACAAGTTTAGCACAACAAAGGCGAACGCAACTCAAGGTCCTGGCGATGACGATGACTGCGAGGGGGAAGAGCGAGTGGTGAGTGGAGGGCAGGACCTCCGCAAGTGGATGTGGGACGACGACGACGACGACAACGAGGAGGATGACTACTTGACAGTCTTGGCTCGGCTTTGGCTTTGTTTCTGAGCTGGCTGCATCTTAAATTTCTTGTTTCTTGAATTTGTATTTCGAGCGCTCAGAATATTCCGGTCGCTCTCCCTCTGACCTGCTCGCATATGTAAATTGATGGCTTTGTTTGTCTTTCGGGCTCAGCTCCAAATTCGTAAATCCGTTGAAAATCCTTTTTAACTTTTAATGATGGGGCCGCTGTGCCAGGCTAAAAGTGGGCCAATGTTTTCCCATGGGATTTGCGTAAAGTATCTGCTAAAAGCTTTCCCCATTCCGTTTGCCTGCCGCTGCTGCTGCTGCCGCCGTTATTTTTGGCCAAAAAGGCAACGCTAACCGCATCGACATCGACATCGCCTGCCTCCTTATCCTTATACCCATTTCCTCCACTTTTACCCAGGAGTCAACATCAATTTCGTTTTCATCAATTTTGGTCTGAGCAAAGTGCTGGAGACGGTGGTTTGCTCCAAGGAGCCTCGGTTTCGGATGCCAACATGGCCGAAAATGAGGCCATGAGAGGAATGAGAAGCAAGGAGCAAAAGGAGAATCGAGACTGCAAAGAAAACTTTGATAACTGGCAAGGAATGCTCAACTTCGTTTTCATTAATTTGTTGTTCTAGTTTGTCCACTTATAAAAAGTTGGCTTAATCTTTTGCCTTTTTCGCCCCGACTGCAAATTTATCCAAGTTGTAAGGATAGCTTCCTGAGATCTTTATTTTCCTAATTGAAATGTTTATAGAAAAGAGAGAGAGAATAAACTGGGAGTTGAATTTGTTTAGTAAAGTTGTAGGATTTTGTAAAAGTATTAAAAGGGATGAATAAATATAAAGATTTGTAGTTATTTATTTTATTCAGAAGATGAAGGTATTTACTCTTGTATTTAAACTGTTTTCTGTTGAGATATTTCTTTACTCTAAAAGTATATAACTAAGTTATTATTCCTTTAACAAAATTAATCAAATTTTCTTAGTTATAATGACTTACTTTCCTTAAGGGAAAGCCATAAATCCAAACCATTAACCACAGCATTGAAAATTAATTTCGATTTTATTTTCCTCACCAATTTCTGAATTTCTGGATAATTCCTTTTATGCTTTATTTGTTATTACACCTTTTTGGCACTCGGAGAACATAAATTTTTAATTGGGAGTCGACGTTGTTGTGGCGCCAGTTAGAAATTCAGAATCAGTAATTTGATTTTATATTTGATTATACGCCCAAGACAAATGCTAGCAATTATTCAGCGAAATAGAAGGAGGTGGAGGCACACACACACACTCGCACCTAGAGTATCGTTTCCTGCCAAGCAAGGACACCCACACAGAATCTGAAGCACGTGCGCAAATTATCTTCAAGGCGAGCGCCTGAATAAAATAACAGCTGCAAACAGGCGACGCATAAACAAATGACGGTGATGGCAACACTTCCCTCTCTCTCTCTGAGAATATAGCGAGACTAAACTCATTAATTATCTAGCAGGATGTGGAGCGGGACAGGATGCAGGATAGTGGCCATGAATACGGCATTGTATTTGTAATCAACTTTGCCAATGAGCATCAAATATGCTTTATGTGCCTTTCGATTGTTCGTCCTGCCTAATGATGGGCCAACTTAGCACAAATGATTTGCCATCAATAGCTTTGGTTATTTATGGTGCCAGGAAATGGAGGATGGTATATGTTTTCAGGAGAGGAAATGGCCACCTGAATCCTGACAGGTTATTTTAGCTAATTGGGTGAGAGCTCTGAAAAGAGTGAGAGGCCTTTTAGAGATCTAATTTTTCCCCTTTCCTGTTCAATTTCATTTACTTTATGTGATATTTATCTTAATTATTAAATTGCAAGCATAATTTCTTTTGTTTATTTACTAATAATTGCTTTTATTCATGTTTTTTTTCATCTGAAAATCAGCAGCCATTGATCATAGTTTCAAATGTCCAATTTTAAGATCGCCTATGCCTGTCGTTATTGTGGCAACGTTATTGGCTATAAGTCAGCCAAGGCCGGTGAGACGCCCTACGATGTGCTGTTGACAAGGACCTACAACTTGATACACGAGGACAGGATCAGAGTGACCTCGAATGGGGAGAAGTATCAGAACTTGCACTGCTCCAAATGTCGCCTGGAACTGGGCCTGCATTGCCTTACGAGTGAGCAGAATACCGAACTGAATGGAATCAGTCTCCTCCAGAAGGTTCATCTGGTGGTGTACGACTCCTATGAGGTGCCCTTTGTACCCCCACCAGCCGAGTCTGAATAAAGTTGCCCAGGGATTGAATGAACCGAACCATTAACTATTTAGGTGTCTGGCTTGTGTTTGACAAGGCTGCCATGTCTGCCGTTGACATAGTCCTTGGGGTCCCACGAACTCCTTTGACTCGTCATCGTGTGCCTGACTTTTGCACTCGCCTGTCACTTTGGAATGTTTTGGCAAGCGTTAAAATCATTTGTTCGACTTTTGCGACTGCCAGAGAGCATTAATCAAAATCAATCCATGCGTATTTGTTGCCAATGGATGCCGGCGTGTAACGTGCCAGACGACGTCATGCGTCAGTTGACGGCGGGACACATTCCCTCCAATCCGAAGGAGCCAGCCCTCTGTGCCAGGCACCGCGTAAAAAAGCCAAAAGCTAAAGCTGAAGCCAGAATAATTTGCACTCGGTGACAGTTGGGTGCCAGTTGCTGCCACCCAGCGGAAATTAAAGCGCTCCCAGCTGTCTTCAAGCCGTATTTCCACCTACTCTTCCCCCTGCAGTATCTCTTCCTCAAAGGCAAAAGGCATTTTAATGATTTTAATTAACTGCATGTTTGCGAGTAATTACAACGGCAACAATGCAATTACGGCACATGTACAGTGCTCGGTGGCCATAAACAACCGGGACCGGGTCAGAGGGCAAGGCCAGCTGGCCAGCCGACTGGCTTTTGTCTCCTTTAGGAGGAAGGCCGCCTGCCCCCTACAAGTCATGCCGGGCCTGTGCTCCTCCTCTGGTTTTGTGACACACCTCGGATGACAGAATAATTACATGCCGAGGCCCCCACCCCTGTTCCTCTGCTCCCCACAGCTCAAGCGCAGCAGGAGGCTATTCCTGGAAAGCCTTGACAGGAGTAGTGCATCATCCGGAGAGGAGCATGGCTGGCGATCGAGGAGGGATGCAAAATTGGGCTTTGAAAGGATGAATTTATAACACAAAGTGTGTCAGTTCGGTTTTTATGGATTTATACAGATTTTAGAAATAATTTTGTTCATATAATGTCTCTTTTCCTTCTTAAAAAATCCAACAGCAGTCGCTTAAATAAATAATTAGTCCTTAAAATATTTTGTTTTATAATTATAATGCACTTTTTTTTATTTCAAGCAACCAATACCAAACTATTGTCAAGAATTCTAAGAAACATAATCCCTAAACCTCTAAAAACAACTCCGCCTTCTTTCCTTCGAAAACTAACAAGTTTCTCAGTTTATTTAAAGAAATAAATACACATTTTACTTATCCACCTCCCCCTTTGTTTCCTTTGGCGACGCCCTTGACCTTGGCTCTTATTACTAATACGACATGTGGCCCCGCTGCAAGGTACATGTGTAATTATAGCCAGCAAATGTCCTGTCGCTGTCCCTGAGTGTCACCGATGCCGGGCAATACTTGTTGCTCTTTGCTGGATACAAAAACCGAAAAGAGGGGAGAGGAGGACAAAGGACAAAAGAGGATGTGGGTGGGCCACGGCTGCCGGCTGCTATTGTGTGCTCAGTGACCGTAAATATCCAAGTAATTTTCTGCAATTTTTCTACGCTGCCAATTGATTTATGGCTTGCTGCCGTTATGGCCTCCCATTTGCTGTTCCGCCCCCTCGCCTCTCGTCCTGTGTCTTCCTGTGTCGCCCGCCCACTTTGCTTTTGTTTGCAAAACAAAAGGCAAGCCAAGTGAGCGTTGTCCTTCCCACAATAACAACGAAAACATCACCGGGAGCCAAAGCAGCGACAAAGCGGCAAAAGGACTTGTATGCATGTCGAGCCTGTGGCTGTCAAGTGGTCGCCAGTCGCCAATAGCCAGTTGTCAAGCGCGTTTTTTACACAAAGAAATATGCAAATAGATTGGTTTTTATTTAAATAATTTTGTATTGCTTCGATTTTAGAATTTTCTGTTGATTTTAAGAGGTTTTTAAGGCTTTAAATGAACTTAATATTTATATTTCTGAACTTTTTCTCTTAGTGCATGCAAAAATGTGTCTCTTGTCGCCTGTCCCTGCTCCTAGTAAGGACTTTGGGGGTTTGTCAACTGAAGCCTCCCCTCCTTAAATCCCCAATGGTGGCCCTGCATGAGGCGTGGCCATTTGTGTCGTTTAACAAGAAAATTCGTTTAGTAAACTTCATTTACATTTCGTCATGTCGAACAGCAAGTGAGAATGTGTACTAAGCAGCAGAAAAAGAACATAATATAATATGTATAAATGGAATAAATAAGTAAAAAAATATTGCCTGCGTAAGTGATATTTTTTTTTATGCACTTCCCACTCGATAAACTCCAGCGCTTGGCTTAATAAGGCATTGCGTTACTCATACGCCACGTGGGGCATGGCAGGGATTTCAGCCAGCCTGCGCCGCCATGTAATGTGAGCCCGTTGAAGGATGGAATTAAATCCTGTGGAGTGGGTGTAAACTATTTATGCATGTACATGCTCGGCTCCAACACGATTTCCGCTCCCCCCCCTGCACTTTTCCCACATGCAAATGGAGTAATTTGATTTTTTCTGCCCCGGACCTTGGCTGCAGGAATTCACTCTGGGGGGGAGGACTGAGTGGCGGCGGTAACAGCAGCCTTTCTGGGCTAATGGATTGTCAAGTGCAGCCCAATTTCACTAATCAATCGATACTTTTAGCGGAAAAGTGGTACAAATCTTGAGCCGCCATCTGGCAAAGAGCCAGCGATGATTTAAAGGTCAAGAAAGAATAATTAAGTAGAATTTTAAAGTTTTCTCTCCCTTTAAAGTTATATTAGTTGAGGATTAATCTTAAAATATTCTTTTATTTAATTAAATTCTTTTATCTTTTAGCTTTCTGTAAAACTTCATAACAATGTAAAAGTAAAACCCAATAATTGTAATAAAACCAGCTTTCTCATAAGCGGAGTTAATTGGTCACGAGTTTGCCACTGCACTTCTCATCTATTCTTTAAGCTCCAATTAATTTCTGAGTACCGGGCAAACTCTGGCGGGCATCTGGCCTTCTCCTCCTCTCCTCCTCCCCTCGAAGCCCTTATGGCCACGGATCATGTAACATGTTTATGGCCATCTAGTCAACTGCAGCCATATTTTCATCTCATTTTAGCCATGTGCCGGGAGCCACATAGCCATGCACTGCAAATGGAAGGAAATTATGATAAATCCTAATGCCTAAAATCCTTGAGATCTATACTTTATTTTTATAAAAATAAAGAGAAAGATAATATTATAACTTAGTAAAGTTTTTTTTAAAAAAACAAGAAAGTATTCTGGGTAAATATACTTTTTTATTTGTAGTTATTATTATAATGATAATTTTCTGAAGTCGAAATATATATTCTAGTATTCAAACGAGTAAATTTTTTTATTCCAAATTATTAAAAATTAGGTAAACAATATTTAAAATCACATTTGCTAATTTTTAATTAGAAGCTAATTTTATATATAACTTTCCAATTGAATCAAATTAATTCTCCATGTATAAATCCTGCCTGTGCCTCTCCCCTGAATCCTTTGCTAGTTGGGTCGTAATTTCAAACCGTTGCACTGACCGCAGGCAGCTGTGGGAGTGGAATCCCGGAGGGCAGGGGGTTATCCGCTAACCGCACCGCAGAAAACGCGTCATGTTGACCTTTTGCGAGCTCTAGGCTCTAGGCTCGCCATCTACGAAGGACATTAAAATGCAAGTAGTGCCACTAGTTGGGGAATGAGGAAGGTAGAAAATGTGCATTTGGCTCATTTTATGTGCAGATTTTTGCTCAGCTTTCAGGGCCTTATTTATGGCTCCCCCGGGTAACACGGACACACATGCAGCAGCTACCTTGGAGATTTACGAGCCGAGTCTTATTAAGCATAAATTAGGATATGTCTCGTCTCCTACTCTGTCCTTTTTTGCAGGCAATTTCCTTTTCACTGAGAGCGAAATCGAATTTAGTCACTTTGAAGTCACTCAGCTTAATCGCATTTACAGCAATCAAATGTAAACACACGCAGCCCCGAAATCCTGTTGAATGATGGAATACTTGATTACCTATCCCTACCATCGTTTCGGCGGGGTGTTGGGAAATACTTTAAGCTAAATAGGAGCCCAGAAATGAGTGGAATTTTCACGCTTCAGCGGAAGGACAGGCCACCACCATTATGTGAACCAATAATGTATGCAAATCCAATTTAGCGCTCCATAAGCTTTATTAGATGCCAAAAGTTGACACGCGCCGTGCGTTTGATGTATACACATGTGCATACATATGTCTATGTCTATGTACAGACGTCTGATTGATTGATTGACAGGCCGAGCGAATGACTAACTGAGCGATTAATGTAACCACTGTAATTTCATTTAGTGGGCGAACCCTAAATTGTCACCAGGTGAAAGTGGCTTTCACTGAGAATCGATTCGATTGCTTGGTTGGATTACATTTGACTCTCTCCTTGACCGCTGTCTGACTTTTGTTTTGACCATAAACTTGTCACACGTTCTAGCTTTTATTACAAGGATACAAATTGAATGGTGGATGGAGATATATTTAATGCTGTCCTGCCAGAAAAATAGAGTTTATTTCGTTAGGAAAATTATACCCAAAATATGACTTTATTTCATGAGCCACTTTATCCTTTAATTATTCGAAAATATAATAAACTTATTCTCTCTAACTAAAATAATATTCTAAACACAAAACTCTTCGCAAATATAGCCACAAAAAGTTTGTTTAAGCTGTAAAAAAATATTTGCATTTAATTTCCGTCTGTTAGTGTTTTATTTCCAGTTTTTTTTGCCTTTTTCTAGGTAATCTAACTTATGTTTTATGCGCTTCAAATATACCCTAATAAATTACATTTTCAATTGAATCCTTGGCAAATCCTATAAAGACTTTAACTAATTTCGGTGGTTTCCCTTTCGGCTTACATGCAAATTTTGTTTTGGGGGCATCAGTCAATCAGCTTGATCCTCTGAATTTTCTTATTATTAATCAAGCTGTTTACAGGAACCGCCATCCATCATCATACAGCATATAGTTACAATTGGAACCGTGTGCGATTAGATATATGTATCTCTGGGTATTTGCCAGGACTCCGAAGAGTAAACCAATTTCAGTGTTTGCTTATGCATATGGCGGGGAAAGAGGCTGTCCCAGCAGTATATCCTACGTGTCCTGCAGGTGCAGGCGAGCAATAACAACAAAGGGGAGTCGAATAAACTTTACTCTGATGCCTCCTGATGATGATGTACGACTGAAATGGGGGTCGTCGACAAAAGGCTGCGAGAAATGAGGCTGAAGCCTGGGCTGGGGCCTTGGGCCGGCATTATCATTCAACCCATATCCACAAACACACAAGGCACGTGATGGGATGGCATTATCATGGGAATCACTGGGAGAATTTCTAAGATGGGGAAATAAATAAGAAGGAAAAAAGAGAGGTTACTGATGAAGCTTAGGGAAATATTTATCCTTAAAGTTATGATTTTAATATTATTTTTCGAATTTTCTGTATAGTTGTTTTATAAGATTTATATTTTTCTTAGTGCATATACTGCTGCTCCTGTTTTCTGCTCCCGTCCTTCGGCTGCTGTTGCGCAAAATCCAAACTAATAATGACATTTTGCGAATTATTCCACATCGCAGCCTGCTTGACACACTGACACTGAACCGGCGAGGAGAAGCAATAAAAGCGGCAGCGGCGAGATGAGAAAAGCGACAGGAAAGAAGGGAGAACAAGGAGTTCAAGGAACAGGAACAGCAAGGGGAGGAGCAAAAGCAGCAGCAGGAGCAGCAGCAGGAGCAGAAGACAGAAGGCTGCACCAGGAAACTGGTGGTGCTGGTGTAAAATTTATTTGCTGCCAGGACCCGTCACGTTTTGCAGCATGTGTATGTGTGTGTGTGTGTGTGTGTGCGTGTGTGTGAGGGCCATAAAATTTCCCATTCGAAAGGAGTTCGCACCCAGCCAAAAAAGGGGGAAATGGATATTACCCAGTGAGCACGACTGTCAGAAGTTAGGAACGTGCTTAGATGTGTTTCCCTGGGAAAGGGTATCCCTCCTTCGTATCCTTTATCTGTTGAAGACTATCTCGCCTCGTACAAAGTCTTCGCTGGCGAATGAAAATGTTGCCCCGCTTTCATTGAATTTATTATCCTGCTGATTGCGTAACATTTATTCATGTCAATTAGCCTTGGCAGCAAATGCAAAAATGCTGTTGATGCAGCAGCCTCCACACCCGAGGAAAATTCTTGGAAAACTTGTCCGTTGCTTGTTTTGTGATTTGTACAGTATTTATACCCTTGCAGGGTATTATAATTTCAAAATGCAACGCATTATATATACACATATATTCTTAATCAAAATGAACAGAATAATCGTTATAGTTATCTTCTGAATGAAAAATGGAAATTGTCAATTTGAAAACCATTTATCATAATTTTTCTCAAAAATAAATTAAAAATTTAAATTAAATTAAAGAAAAAAAAAATATATATATATGTTAGTAAATGTAAATGTAAATGTATGTAAATACAAATATCAATGTAAACTTTTGGGCTACATAGTTTGTAACTTCAAATTGAATGTTAAGCAACTGTTAAACTAGTCATTTCTGTAATTGCTATGGAAAATCTAACAGCTTCTGGGTGAGAGGAAAAGGGAGGGAAAGAGCGCAATGGATTTGTGTTAGTGGGTTTTATGTTAGTGGGTTTATGTTAGTGGCTTAATTTTTAAGGTTGTGTGAACAACAAAAAGCTAAAACTAAGTATAATATTAAAGAAAAATTTGAAAAAAAAAGAAATATGCATTCTGTACGCAAAAAATAGCTTTCATTTGAATTTGCATTCTGCAAGGGTATATAAACTTCGGCAAACCGAAGTTAGCTTCCTCTCTAGTTTTAGATTGCATAAAATGCCTCTCATTTGCCACAAATTGAAAAAGCTAATTTGTCACAAAGTGAAATGGCCTTCAGAGTGTCAATTCAAGGCAAGTTAGACACTCGAAGTAAAATAACTCAAGAGATGAAGAATTTATTAAATTTTCTAGAGAATTTTCTAGAGAATCTCTAAGATTGGTATTAAAAATAAATAAATAAATTTTTAATTGAATTTTAGATATGTACATTTTGCCTTAATTTCAATTTGTTGTCAAGTTAGTTGCGTGTGAAGATGAATATTTCATTTAATTTAATTTCCAAAGCTTTTATTTTAGTAGGGAATGAAGAAGGGATAGTAAATCCTTGGGTTTTATTAATTATTTTACACAAAAGGTTATTCAAAAATTATGTAGAATGTAGCATAAATAAAATAGATTGTTTTACTTGGTAAAATTACTCATTTAAGCTTTAAACTTTGTTTCATTTAAGATAAAGCCTTCCTAGTGGCATTACCATTCAGGTCACGCAGATAACTAATGGCTTTTAAATTGATAAAATTGCATTTACCAAGAAATACAGATTAATGAAACACCAAGCCACTTGTTGACAGCAAATTTACCTTCGAAGCTTTGAACCTTCTTCCCAACTGCCATGGTTACCTTCAACACCCCCTTTGGGTTGGCAATTCCCCTGGCCTGAAGCTAGTCAGCCCTTTATTTTAATTTAGCTGCTTCAACTAATGGATTCGGGCTTACGTAACTGTGACTCCAACACTTTGGCCATAATGCGGCACTGGGCCATCTAACCTACAGCAATATATCCCAGTGTTCCGCACCCAGGGTGCTTGGTGTTTGGAGCTCGGTGCTCGGTGCTCGGTTCTCCATGCTACAATATTGTGCTGCAAAAGACTTAATTTGCATTTACACCAACACTGTGCACGTACGCAACTAACTTATATATAGTTTGAGGGGAGGCTATACGAGTCGATGGGGGGTATGAGCTTTTTATATACGTGTATATTTGGCCCGGACTCTGGCGCAACTATTGTTGTGTACGTGCAACGGGGCGGATGAGAATGGTGCCTATATATAAATTAAGTATACGCAGTGCAGCCCCTCTGTTATGTCTCATTTCTAACACTCCCCTATCCCTCTCGCTCTCTTCCTGAAACTGCCAACTGAGCCAAAGTCTCTAATGACCACTTTGAGGGTTTTAAAATGGGCGACAGTCAGGCAGCGGCCACATAAATAACAAGAAGAATGTCCTGCTCTCCAGTTCCTTTATTTCGCCCTGCTGCGGCCGGAATGAAATTAACTTATTCATTAGCAAATGGCAGCCCGGGGGCCCGTCTTGTATCTACATTCTAAAAAATATACACATTCATACACATAGTTACGTTGCCCAGGATATATGCAAATTTGTGTGTGTGTTTATGTGTATAAACTGTTTGCAGCAGTTTTCAAAGGCGCTAAATGTCAGACACTCTCTACACCTTGGTGTGAGCCCTAAGCAGTCCTTTATGCTGGCATACCCGGCGTATGCGTAATGTCAGCAGTCGCTAGATTTTTAAAGGTTTTATGGGATGTTAAATCTGGTTATATATTAAATTATTATTATTTCCTTTTAGAAGCTAAAAATAATAAAATATATCTCTCCCATATTTTCATTGAATTTAACAAAGGGTTTGTTTTTATCTAGCCTGTTTAATTATTATTTCTTGAAATATCAAACTTACCCATTGACTTTTTAATCGAATTTTCTTATACTCTTTTCTCCTAGCTTCCTTTTTAAATCAATTTTCCTTTTCCTTCTTTTTTATTTACTGAGTACTTTTGCAGTCTTTACTTCCAAGTACTTCACCCCGAGCAACCTTCGCCAAAGTTTTCTTTCTTGTTTTTAATTAAAAAACATTTTCATTGCAAGGTGCAAAATGGCTGGCAAATTGCATGGCGAACACAAGGCAGGACCGGCAGCAGGACTTCAGGCGCCATTTTGAGTTGCTGGCTTAACGAGAGACACCACTACGCTCTCACACCCGCACACTGATTGAGTAAGTGACTGCGTTTTGTAGTTGGCTGGGCATGTCCTTTGGGTTTCGGCTTGTGTTTCTTGTTTTGTTTTTCAACAACAGCAGTACCAGTACCAGTTACCCGCACCCGCCCCATCACCAGAAACAAAGCAAGAGAAAAAAGTTTAATTAAGTTTCCTGATCCTGGTTTATTTTTAACTCAAGTTGTTTTGCATACAACAGCCGTGAGTTTTGACAGCTGCCCGTAATTTATAAGGGCATTTAGTTGCAGATTTTTATGCCACACAAGCGTGGTTTGAGCCCATATGACGGGGGCTTTTGGAGAGCTAAAAATAGTGGAAATTTGGTATGAAATATTTTGGTTTGTGTTTTAAAAGCTTAAATTTAGTTTTAATTAAACGTAAGCTAAGGGTTTTTACACAGATTTATGAGCAGTTTGGAATAAACTTTGAAGGGGAAATATTTCATTTAGAATTTGAATTAATTTCTTGGTTTATTTATAAATATTCATTCGAGTTTTAAAAGCAGACCATGTTAGACATATATTTTTTGTTTATTCTCTTTAAAATATAATCAAGCTTTTCCTTAAATTTTCCCAAGTAAATGGAAATGAAAATTTCCATATTCATATTTTAACTAACTACTTTTCAACCATTTCCAATTAAGTGGGCTTAGTGTGATATAACTGACAGTGGGTGAGTTGAAAAACTTTAAATTAGATTTGTTATCAATTTGACAGACAGGTTGAACAGGTCCACAATCTCCTCTTCATTCCTGCTCCACTCTAATCCTCTCTAATCCTGGCCATATGCACCTGACAGTCCTGTTGCAGCTGCTGCTGCTATCCGCCTTTGGCCAAAGATAATACTCCGCTGATTGTCACTCATTTGCATTTGTCATTCGCATTATATGCAGCCCAGCTAGCCAGCAGCTTCCATTTTCTTTGTGATTTCCATTTTCCTAGCACCATCAAATGGAGCGGCAGACCCGATGGCAAGGATCCATTTAACTTGCAATTTGTGCAAACGACTTACAATTGTCGCAGACAATTTTGCCGTTTTCTTGTTTTCTTTTTTTTAAGCTAGAACTGGAGAATGGGACGTAAAATCGCAAATTTCTACATTTCATCTCTATTTTCCTGCCTCGCTCTGTTCTCAAGCTTAGCCAACTGAAAAAAAGCAGGAAAAATGGGAACAAAAATGGGGAAATGGAAAATTCGTTTATTATGTTCTCAGTAAGGATATCTTTGGTGCTTTGAGGTTTAATTTATAAATAATTTAAAATACAAACCGTATTTAAATTTTCATAGAAATTATTGAACGCAAGTAAATAGTTTTAGGTAATTTTTCAAGCCATACGGATTTTTAAAAATTATTTTTAAAGGTTTAACTATAATTATCACTGCTTAAAAATAAAAAAGGAATAACTAATGACGATTAAAAAAAAATTTTTAATAAATTAAACAGTTAAGATTATAGATTTATAGATTTTTCTGTTTATTTTCTCTGGGCCTCGCTTCACAGAACACTTATTTTTCCCCGTGAAAGGCTTTCCATCTTGTTCAGGCCTGGCAAATTGGGAGCACTTTTCCAGGCCAACTTCGGGCCTCCGTTCAATGCGAGATAGGAATCGCAGATGGGCGGACATGGGGGTGGCCCAGGTGCTCCCAGGTATTTCGACTCCGTTTCGTGGAAGTGCGAAATATTTTCACTGCGATTTGCATTTGTTGGCGGGGCACAGGAGGCGTGGCAGCTCGATTTGGCGCCGCACATAAATGCAAATGCAAAAAGTGGCCAGGAGCGGAAGGGAGACGACTTTCGATTGGATCGCTGGGGTGGAGCAGGGGCAGGAGAGGTGGCAGCTGGCAGCGAACAAAGTGTGGCATACATTTAAGCGTCGCCGCATGCAAATGTTTGACGTTATACAATAATAAAAGCAAATCCGTGGCACAGCAAGCAAAAAAAAAAAAGGAAAACAGCAAATAAACGAGGTACACAGAAATATACACATCATATATATATATATATAACTTTTTTTATATTTTCCTCGGCTTATTCTTGCGACGTTTTTATTTCCCTTTCTGCTCTTTCAGTTTTGCATATTTTTCTTGTTCGATTTTTATCGCCACGTCGCCGACGACGACGACGAAAATGTTGCGCAAATATTTGCGCTTTTATGTGCATAGGAAAAACCTCTTCTCGCATTTTTTTATGCCTTTTTCCCCCCATCGACTTGGAAATTTTTCCTCTCATTTCTTTTTGTGCATTCAGATTTTTGCTTTGCAGATGCTTGTTGTTGCTGCTTTTTATGATTTACTTGTGCTTTGTGTTTGTACTTTGCTTCGTATTTGTGTTTGTGTTGATATTGGAATTGAAACAGAGGAAAAAAATTGTTTTATTTTGGATACTTGGGAAAATCTGCAGGAAAATCTAACCTGAACATCCCGAAAATCGAGCATAACTAAACCTAAATTCCTTTGGAAAGTTGTTCTTTGTTAATTTTTTAACGCCTAAAAAATTTGCATACCAATTTTACAATTTTAGAAAATTCGAATTTTTTTCAATTTTGTAAAATTTTTATGATGTAACCCCTTATAAAATTTTGAAAAAATAAAAAAAAATATTTTTTGATCTTGCATGGCTAGAGCGATTAGGCATTGGTTGCTGATCAAGAATATATATGATACCTAGGGTCGGAAATGACTTCTACCCCCATTATCAACAAGAAAACCTAAAATATTTCCATTATAAGGACATTATAGATCGATATTTTTCTAAGATAATTTTTCGGGAAAATCTAAAATTTGCCATATTTATTTATTCGTTTTACAATTCAGCATGTATATTTTAACATTGTTTTTATCTTGTTTAAAAGATTATTACATTTTTTATATTGGTAATAAAAATATTTCCAATGATTTGGTTAATTCAAAAAATATTTTGCATATTTTAGAAAATTTGTAAAATGTCTTAAAGAACCCGATAAAAGATATATCCAATTCTGTCAGTGCTTTGTATGTACACACTGTTGCAAAGGTAAATTGGATTGAGAAATTGAAATCGCATTCCGTGGCCAAAGGGAGGGACGAATAACCAGCGGGGATGATAAAAAAAAAGAAAAAGAGAGGCAAAAGGAGATAGAGGAAAATCTTTTCCGTTTTATTTACCTTATTGATTTTCCCTTTTGTACAGGTCGCACTGTGTGCTTGTGTACACCCCGCGCCGAGATAATCGAGCTGAAGTTGCATTTCCCATTTAGGCGGCGAAAGTTTAATGGATTTTCCACACACACATATTTTCCTCAATGCCGACTCCGAAAAGTGTGCTTTAAGAACTTCTCTGTTCGCCAAACACCTGGCGCTACCCTGACAATCCCCCCAACATCCATCAAAGTCCGGCGTTAAAACCATTTTCATGTTCGCTTCCTGGTCCCAGAACAAATTGTCGTCAAATAAGAAACATTCGAGCCATGACGTCACAGTTAATTAGAGTAAAATGAGGGGAAAATTCGTTCCGGCGAGTGACACTCTGAGTGAGTCAAGTTCTTTTTGGCTGCAATGGGCGGTTGCCTAATTAGTTGATTAAACGTACGTAGCTTGGCCCATTGTCATTTTGCTAAAACAAAATCGGGCCCAAACTGGTTTGCTATAGTTTGTGGAGGGATGGGAAATACATAGCCAGTTGTTAATTAGTTGTCAACGGGAAAAATTAACTATTTATTTATGTGCTGATATCTAACACTTGTGGGATAATAATAATAATAGTTTTGTTATTAGTTACAGGAAATTTCCATTAGTCAAATTTAAATATGTATTTGGTGATGCATTTTTAATTAAGCTGAGTTTAAAAAGTATCTCAAACACGTGCTGGTTGCACTCTCTCAGATTAAATATCAAACAAAGCTAAGGGTTAATTGCAAACAAATTCCACAAAAATATGAAATAGCTTCAAAATTGCTACAGATCAATAAGCATGGGAATATTTACTAATTACACTAGCCAGTTTATATGTGTATTATAATATATCATAATTAAGTCAAATAAATATACATTTTATAGATAGTGTAATTGTTTTGAACTTTATTATAAAATATATAGGTGATTTTTAATGATCGCCATATTTGGTTAAACTTAAACGCAATCAAAAATGATATCATTTAACTCCAAGTAATTATGAAGACATTAATTTGTGTATAAAAGCGTATCCAGCTTTCCAAATAGCTTTATTTCTGTTTAAAATGTTTACCCAGGCAAACCGTTTTATTGAACTTATTGTGCTCTTATATTTAGTCAACAGAGTAAACATTTGTCTCTTGGTGGAATGCAGACTTTAAATATTTTATTACAAAAAAATATTCTAGATTTCCTCTAAAGTGGAATTTACCAACATCAAATGCATTACCTTGGACCCAGATTTTGATGAGTTTGAGTATTGTTTTCTAAAGTCCGTGAATCGTACGTACAAATACCTTTCGTTGAAAGTGAATCTGCACAAAACGCCCATCACCAAGGTTAAGGCATGTATATATTTACTTGATTCTTAAGTGCAATGCGTTATAGACATATATTTTCAGATAAATGTGGCTCTGCTACAGCGTTTTAATGGCTACAGGCCTTTCCTCTATAACCTTACTGTGGATGCCTGTAGATTTATAAAAAATCCCAGCTCAAATCCCATAGCAGGCTTTATTCACAGTTTATTCATAACGCACTCCAACATGAATCATTCCTGTCCCTACAATGTGAGTGCTTAATATATTTCTTAATATTTATTTTAAATGCAATTTTTGTGTGTTTTTTTTTTTGCAGCATGATGTAATTGTTGAAAAACTTCCCACCGATTTCATTAACACGAAGCTAACAGATGTCCTGCCCTTTCCCCACGGTGACTTTCTTTTTCACTCAAACTGGATTGCCTATGATATCAATCGTGCCACTGTGGATGTTTACCTTACACTTTCTTGAAGGAAATGTGATTCTTAAAATTGCATATTAAATGTGACAAAAAATAATAATTAAAAGGAAATTTTAATAGTTTTATTTGTAAGGAACTGTGGGAAAATTGCGAAATTAAATGCATATTTATTAAAATATGAAGATTTGTTAGTTATTTAATTATAAAAGTGCCTGAATACTGCATCTACCTACAAAAAGAGACAATAAAAAAATATTCCAAATTAATTTAAAGATTCTTCGACTTCTAGACAATATAAATCGAACTAAAATTCAGGAAAATAAGTAGAAACAAAAAAGAATTTTAACTGGAAACACTATAAAATTCTAAAAAATATTTAAATAGTTTCAATTTATCATTTTGCACATGGAAAGGCTTCCTTCTGACCTGCTTCTTCTCTTTGGCTTTATTTTTCTTTCACTTTTTACTCGTCGCGGCGCTGTGCTTAGACTGAAAACGTTCTCCAAAACATTCTTGCTTTTCATCATATTGTTTATTTTCATATCGAAAAACTATAAATCTACGACAAACATGTTCAGTTATTTGGTATTGTGTGTGTTTATATGTGTTCTATATGCAAGATGACTTAATTACATAAATGTTTCGCTCTGCGATCAGTGATCCATGATCGGTGTAACGTGAAGGTAACCCTAACCCAACCACCCGTGGCCCGCATCTCTCCCTTGTGGGTGTCAGTAATGACGCTGCATCACGCGGTCCAGATCGTTCCAGCTGCAGGAATAATCAATCTGTAGCAGACCCTTCTTGCTCAGTCCGAATTTACGGGCGTAAATTCCCGAGTAGAGCGAGGAGTCGCCTCCGCTGGAGTGCGGCGATGCTCCGCGTCGCTCCAATGTCCGGTCCATCCCCAAGGTTCCATAGAGGGTGGAGGGAGCGGCGTATATAAGCGACGTGGCCTGCTGCTGGCACTCGCTGCAATCCGGTATGCTGCAGTACGGCAGTGTAGCGTACGGATTGCAGTAGTCGTACGCAGGCGAGAGCGGCGGCGGGGCGGGAAATTCGATCCGTGGTGGATTTAGATTGGGAGTGGGATTCCCATTTGAACTGGCCAGCTTCTCGCTACGCTTGCGCCTCGGATGTGGAGCTGTTCCATAGCCACTGGCCACGTGATTTTGACTGGGAACAGAGCGGCGCTGGAGAGTGGCAGCGCGCCGCGAGGGCTGGGGCCGTTCATCTCCAATGGAGGAGGGGTGCTCCATGGAACTGGTACTGGAGAAGCCTGCAAGATAATGGTCATATAAATAATTGTATGAAACTTTTCAATTAATTTCATTTAATTTACCTCCAAAGCCATTATATAGCTGACGCTGCTCCTCCCCATAGAGCTCCTCCTGCTCTTCCTCTGCCTCACCATCGTCCAGGTGCAGCTGCCTGGTCATGGTGGCCATGTAGTCCTCATAGCGACTGGGCGCACCATAAACATCACTCCTGGCCGTGTACAGTGGCTCCTTGCGGGCACTGCGGCTCCTCCTTCGACTCTGGTGACTCCTCTGGGGCACACAGCACTCCAGCTGGCATTGGGCCCGGGACACGCGACGCGTCTGGGTGTGGGGTCTTGGCATTGTGGCGGACATGCCCATGCCGTAGCCATAAGTGGGGCTGGGTGTTAGGGAATTGTTGTTGGAATTGTTAGCACTACCATAGGCTGGTTCCACCACCTCTTGACCAGCCATGGTGACATCATCGATCTTTTTCCGCACATAATCATAGTTCTCCAGGTCCCAGGGATCCACATAGCAGCGTTGCGAGGGCAACAGGGTTGTGCCATAGATATCCTCCGTATTGTCAATGGTGTAGTAAGGGGATTCAAGGGCGCCCACTCCCTCGGAGGAGCTGCCCGGAGGCAAGGCCTGTTTGGGTCCAGTTCGACGCCTACGCGGAGTGGTTTGACTGCGTTCACGCATGCTGCAGGGAAAGTAAGTTTTAAATTATGGGAATAAATATTACAAAAGCAAATACAAAAATATTTATAAAATATTCAAATATCAAACAATTGAATAATTAAATAATTAATAGTTAACGTTCATTGTAAATTTTATAAATATTATATAAGCTTCAGCCCAAAAAACTTAATTTGATGATCTCTGGCCCAAATCGTTTTGTGTGTGTGGAAAAATCATGGGAAAAACGTTGAAAATTAGAGGAGTTTTCACACGATGAAAACCACGAGCAAGTGCATCAACTGGTTGGTGGTTATATAATGCATTTTGCAGTCACCACAACTCTGTCAGTGCCTAACTCTTCCGTCAGGCCAATCGAACCCGTTCTTCAGCATTGGCCGCGAATTTTCCCGCGTTGCGTCTGAACAGGTATATAGATATATATCTTCTCTTGCAGGTGTTACACTTCACGACTTCAATACTACAAACATTAGCCGGTTTATAGATCTGCATATTTTAGCATGGCCAATCAATTGGCATTTCAATTGCCAATAACCCGCCGACTGACTGGTTTACTGCCAAAGAAATAAATACAAAAATCTGAAAGCCGAAAACAAATTGATTTACCTAGCAAAAACCCAAAAAAAAAAAATAGATATATCTATTTAATTAAAAGCGAAACTGAAATGGAGCTCGCGCCTGCCAGTAATTATAAATATTTCGTTAAAATATGTAAAACAAGTCAAGTGGAATAATTGAACTGCAAAAAAAGAGAGACTGAGGAAAATGGCAAAGTTTTAACTAGAATGCAATTTCAAATAGCAACATGTTTCGTTATTTATAGTAAACATTAATTTAAAGTATAAAACCAGATTTAAGAACAGAGCTTAAATGGCTTAAAATTGATTAAATCTCCAGCGACCACTGAATGGAAGTCATTTAATTTTTATAAACTCAACTTTTAACTCTCATAAAATATTATTAATTCAGTTAAAAATTCCCAATGCCTGTTTTGCTTCCCCCGAAACCGTTTTTTCTTTATTCAACTTAAATAGTTATGAGCATTTTTTGTAGGCTTTTGGGTTTTTTCAGTTTTTTTTTTCTATTTTTTGCCTCGATTATGAGCTTGCAAACGCCCATTCGAAAAATGGTTTTATGCAATCTTTTCCGAGGGGGAATTGGTAATTTTTGTGCATTTGCATAAAAATGCTGTGTTCGGGATTGTTTTTGGTTGTTTTGTTTTAATCGCTTCGGTTATCGATTAACATTTCTATGGCTTTGACAAGCTAAAAACAACCAGAGCTCTTTTTCTACATGTTTGCGTATAAAATGTACACAGAAAGAAAAGCAGCATGACTTGGCAGTGGCACCCGAAAGCAAATCATGTATGTATGTATCTTGCGGCTGTGTAACTTTTATGGCATACATCCAAACATTGAATATGTACAGAGATATATTAATAATGCAGTTCAAGCAAAAGCAAATAGTTTAGAGCTTGTTTTGGGCTTTTGTCATGATTTATTTATTATTCAAACGAAATCAAAAATGCATTGGCAGCGAGGGTGGTGAGGATATGTGTGAATAATATTAAATCACTTGCAAATACATTAAATATTTATAGGAGTATATAAAATACAATACGCTCTTCATTATTTACTTTCCTTTGAAAGCTTATTATTTATTAAACCTACAAAACTTCTGATCTGCATTCTTTTATTCCAAACACCTCATTACGTATACGCCGTGTGGCCCGTCGACATAGAAAGTTAACTGCATGCTCAAAGTTTAATCGCAATTAAAGTTGAATATGCATTTGAATTTAGCCTGAGTACATTCGAAACCACTTATGGAACCAAGTTCCTGCTAATTAATTGGCATCTTTGGCCAAGACTTCCACTGCTCTGCGGTTGACTGATTGCCCCGGTCAACCTCAGAGGCCCAGAGTCTCCGCCAGCCTCAGCCTCTGTGGTTCATCTCGGCGCAAAATTGCCCCTTTGACTTTGGCTTTGGGCCATTTGCATACCAAATGTGTCAAGTTCGAGTCGAATTACTTTGTGTAATTTCGACTTAAAAGTGGTTTAGCGGGTGATTGATAGTCGCTGGCTGCCTGCATTTAATATGTATTAATTTTTATTTGATTTACGGAAGAGTTATTGGGTTTAACTAGATTTAAAATAACAAAAATGTAGTTTGTTAGCTACTCTTCTGTGTAAGTTATTAATTAATCGTTTTGAAAGTATTACATATTTGGTAATCAATCAAGCTTTGTTTTATTATCGAATAATTTTGTAGTACAAATTAATTAAATTTCATAAATACGTTTTGAGCATTATTAAGAGTTTCATCATTTATATTTCGTTAAAAAGAAAATCAAAAACCAATTTTATCATTTTTAAAATGTATATTTTACAATTCCTCATATATTTTATTTCATTTTTTAAGGTAGAAAAACTGTAATATTCCTAATCAATCAATGGAAGTGATTAAATACAAAATTTCATTTAGCTTTATTTAACTTTGAAATCAATTAATTTCATATTTAAAACACACTTTCAGCCACAACCTGTTCACATAGGTTTTTTGTAATTTTTTTTCGATCAGCACTAATTATGCAAAAAAGTCAAAACAACATAAATATTTCGACATCGAATGATAATGCAAAGTAACTGGAAACAAGTTTGCCAAATGCCAGGCGGTGGCGGCTTCGGCGACCTTGTTAAGTATTCAAAAAATGAATATTTATTCGAGTGATATCATGCCCAAAGGCGGATTTACATGAACCAAATCCAGAGCGGGCTTAAATAATTCAACCGCACCTCAGAGATAAAAGAAGATTCGCCGAGTTTTTGAGGCATGAATCACTGAGAAAGAACAGTCTGGAGGCATACCTGGGCGTACCAGGAGGAACCCTAAATGGTGTTTATTACAATGCCACTGAAAATTCATTTACATTTATTTAAGACTCATTTTAAGATTCAGATACACCCACGCCGAAGATCACTCAAACCTGACAAGCCCACAGATACAACACACACACACACACACAATCGATGATGGAGCTGAAGATACACCTCAAAAGATCTTGGGACGCAGCCCACATAAATCCGCAAACTTTCTTTGCTTTTGACACAGTTTCCCTGGCGGCTTCATTCACCTTTTTTGGCCAGGGATATATATTTGAATTTTAATTTCTGGATTTCTTGGCTCTCGGTCACTTGTCACTTGCTTTGCGGTAGAACGCCTTATTTTATGGTCACAATTCTTGGGGATTCAATTCACGAATTTCAGGCACGTTCGATCCATTCATTTTCAACGCGCATGCGCAGCCGCGTTGTGTTCGCTTCTTCGACCGGCGCTGAACTGCTTTTGGCCAACTTTGTTTGTCTTTGAGCCCGCGGTGTAAACCTGGCTCACAGCGAGCGTGTTCGACGTGGTTTGATCTTTGCGTTGTGGGTTGCGGTCGAAAGAGGTTCGCTGCTCTTTTGGGGAGTTTGCCAATTTCCATCAAAATTAATTAGAGCTTCCATTCAGCATTTTATGGCTTTGGTTGAGTGTAATTTCGGGGCGGTTTGTAAATTAATTAGCAGTAAATTAAAGTGACAGCAAGTGATTATGTCACAGCCGGAGAGCGCTCTTAAAAGTCACATTGATATGCAAATTTGTGAGTCGTTGAAATGCGGCTGCAAATGCGACCGAAGAAATGTTAAAGAAAAGACACAAAACAACAAGATTTTTAAATAGGCGGAAAGGGAAATACTCTTACATACTTAGGAGAGTTTTGTATAAATTTTGAATTGAAGAACATGCGGAAGAAAATATTTTTAACTAAAACCACAATAAATTCCGAAGTATCAAAAAAACTTTCTTAAAATCTTTGACCCTCTTTTCTAAGTCTGAACTACTTATAAATTAAGGAAATTATAAAACTAAACTCTCTAGTAATTCAAGAATATAAATTACTTTATTTTTTAATATTAAATTTCATTAAATTTCTTTAAAAAATTAAGCTGAATCATGCGACCATTAGCTTTTATTCCCCATAAATCGCAGACTTTCAATTTCCAGGTGCAGTAAAAATAACCTTGGCAAGAGTAAGTTGTAAAAAGCAGCTGCCAAGTTCAAGTTTTTCTTTACAATTTTTTTTTTGCGGCTAGGAAAGAAATGTAGGAATTCACTGCCGAAAGAAATTACATCACTTCAGCTTCAACTTGAAGCGCCGCTTTTGGGTGGAGCAACATTCGCCGCCTTTTGAATTCGTGAAAAAAGCCAGAAAACAGGTGATGAGCATCATTTCTCATTCGAGATCTTTTTTCCCACTGTCAGCAGTGCCTCCGAAATAAATCCCCAATAAATTATGCAGCTTTTTTCGAGGTAAAGTATTTATTATTATTAGTATATATTGTTTGAAAAAAAGCTTAAAAAACCAAAACAAAACGCTTTCACTTTCAATGCGGTGGCTGTATTTTTTTTTGTTCCAAAATCGTGCCGATATTTATGGTGTTTATTCAGTCAGGTCAGTTATTATTTCTTTTTGCGGTCAGCCTCGAGTGCCAACAGCCAATTGATGGTCTTTGGCCAAACTGAAAACAATTCAATTAAGCCAGCTGAAGTGGCCCACAGTTTGCGGTCAGATAAGTCCCCAAAAAGGCAATTAACAAATAAATGTTTGGGCTCTTTTTCTATATTTTTTAATAAAGATTTATGCAATAAGGCAGATGTTGAATTTTATTGTTGCTTTCTATTCAATTAAATGGCAGCCATGGAAAACAGGGGGGACTTTTCAGTTTATTTAGAAAACTTTCAGTTCATCAAATCTACATTCCTAGCCATAGAACTCATATATTGTTGCCCTCAATCGGAGGCTCTCCGGCAAATTGCCATTTTTAGCCATGTTTGGGGGACTCTTGCAGCAAACGCACAGGAAACCGGCTGCACCTGGTGGCCACCTCACCTGGCAAAGAAGGAGGGGCTCGGCGGAGGGGAGGAGGCTGCTCCACAACCAGATGTTTGCCTTTGACTGTCGGCGGCAGACTCGTTGATCTCTGCTCCAATTCCAATATGTGTGTATATATGCTCGTTTGGCTTTTTTTCCTACATACGAGTATCTTTCATGTGTATTCGCACCGTCGACATTGTGCAACATGCTCTTCGATATGGCTAAAAGACCCCCAACCCCCAAATAGGCCCCAGAGCCCAGCCAGCAGCCCCTCCAATTGCACACTGGCAACATTTTTTGACATACAATTTCAACAGACGGAATTCCAACATTCCGATTTGGAATTATAGCATTTTTTTAGAGGATTCTTTGGAGAGTTTAGCAATAGATAACATATTATATTAATAGTTAATTAATAGAGCTTTATTTATGTAATTATTACTTTTTAAATTGTTGAGGCCTTAAAACAAAGTCATGGAAATATTTCCAGGCTGTTAATATATTAATATAAAATTTATTCAGTGCTTTAGTTTCATTTTTAAAAGTAAAATATTGATAAATAAATATATCCACAAGCTAAACAAGACTCTTGATTTTCCACAGACTTTTTTTACCATTTAATTTTTAATTCTTTAAGCTTAAACATATAATTTTTTATTGGTACTACCTCTGCCAGTGTGAAATTGGCAACAGTTGCAGCGAATATTAGAGAAGCTGGAGAGCTCCGATTGCGCTGCACCCAGGCAAAGGCCCAGGCCCAATCCCAGATCCGAATCCAAATCCGAGTCATGTTTCTCCATTGCCACTTTCGATTTTTCATAGCTCGCTGTCGCTATTTCGCTGCTGTTTTTTTTTTTTTTTGCAACTCACTGGCTGTGCTCTGTCGCCCCCCCTTTTGGGGCAATAATTGTAAGTGGACCTGGGCATTTATGGCGTTTTACTTCTTTGGGCCATTTGGTCCCCATGTTGGCCATTTTGCACGTGTTCGGTCCACAAAAAAGGGAAACAAAACGAAATGCGAGAGAAACGGGGAAGAAATATGCCCGGTAATTGTGTGCTTCCCCCTTGATGTGTCAGCAAAAAAAAAAACACACACACTTTTTGTGTGCGGTTCCTTTTGCAAATGTTCCTTCCTGGACAATTGTCAGCTCGAAAAAGAAAAGCAACAAAAAATAAAAATAAAGAAACGGTCGCCTTTGCCCAAAATGTTTGCCATCCGCTTCAAAGTGAATTATTCAATGGCAAAGGAAATGAAAATTAATCATTCAAACAGAAATATGAATGCCTCTCGGGGGGTGGGGTAGGTTTGGGTCTGATTCCTGGGTCTGCATTGCTTTTTTTGTCAAGGGATTTTAGCTCTTATTTCTTCAAGTATTTATACAGAAAATGGATTAGGAATTCAATTATGAATACAAAAATTGGAAACGAAATAGAATTTCTATTCTATTCTCTATAAACTATTTAATAAATCGTAGCTCAAAACATTAAATTACGTTTTGAAAAAGCCTTTTCATTTAGCAAATTACTACAAAAACACAAAAGCCCGAACACAGCTCAAATTTGTAAATCATATCGATAATCCCTAGGCTTAGTTGAACGACCCAACACAATGGGCCATAACTGAAACCATTAAATTTGTATTTAAATCCACTCATTGCTCAATCCGCCTGATGATGCAATAATACCTAGCATTGCAGGCAGACATTCGAGCAAAAACCAAAAACATGAACATCAGCACGGCAGAAGCATCATCATCGCCATCGCCATCGACATCTGACATGCCGAGGGCCAAGCAAGCATCGCCTTCGCCAGAGCCCATCTTCATCTTCGTCTCCATCTTCATCTCTCAGCTGTAGCCTTATCTCCCTCAATCATTGCTGACGCACAGTTCAAGTGGCACTGGCACAAATCACAATCTCAACAAAATACACATATATATATATCGTAGAAAAAGTCAGCAACATGGACTAGACATCATCGACAGCAGCTCTGACATAATTTGGTCAAAATAGTTGGAGTCTCGTGATGATTGTTTTTTCTCTTCTTGATTATTACTTTTATGGGGTTTTAATACTACTCTAAAGATGAAGTGGATTCTGTGAGTTTTAGGGGGATTTTTAGAAGGAATAAATAGGAAATAAAAGAATTAGTAAGCTGCTAAACTTTATTTAATAATTAAATATATCAGCGGAAAATTATGAATTAATTCCTATATGTTCTTAAAGTTTAAGTTTTTAACTTCTTAATAATATATGTATATATTTATTATACTAAGCACTCAATTTATCATTATTATCTCTTAATATAAATACTTCTCAACTAGGAAAACAAGACAGCTGTCAATGGATTCTTACTCTCCGATTCCCTATACTTTATAATTCCATGACAACAGTGGTTGCTCCACGAAATGTTTACCATTTTGAGTACTTGTAAAAAAGCCATATTTCATCTCGGCTTCACACCCCAAAATCCCACACACCTGCAGTGCGGATACACCCATTTCCATTTCCATTTTCATTCACAGACTCACCATAGATACGTAGATACATCTTGCCCGATGATGCCTCAAGTTCAAGATACAAAAACAATTTGCGAACAAAACAATTTGAGCGTGGTACTCGTGTACATTGTGCATTGTTTTTTTTGAGCTTCTTTTGGCCAAGTAACGAAACATTTTTTCCCGCACTTCCGCGTGTATCCACAAGATACATGGCACCGCCATGCGAAAGATACATGTTGAAGGCATTGTCTTGGCCGCTTTTTCTTTTCGTTTTTCCCTCAGCGCTTATCACACACTTCATTAATTTTGTTTCGCTTTTCATTGCAGTCTGTCGGTAATTATGGTTACAGTATCTGCAGAGTTTCACTTTTATTTTTCTTGTATTTTCCAAAGTTCCAGTCTTCTTTTCGATATTGCAAAATTGCATGCTGCACTTGAAAATAGTTTGCCACGCGTGAAGCACAGCGCGGATCTTCGTCTTGGCCAGATACGGCGATACCGCCAACAGTTTGTTGCCACTTAGGCACTGGCACTGCTCTGTGATTTTTTAACGCTTCGTTAACAAAAGTAAAATTATTATCGTTAACATCGGGCTAACCATGGGATTTGTTTTTGGCCAACGAAATCATTAAATCAATTAATGTTCCACGGCAGAAACAAAAAAGCTGAAAATTAGAAACCAAAAAACTACAAAATTAAAACACTAAAACCATCAACTGAAACTAGATTAAGCGGATGGATTTCATTTGATTATGATTCAAAAATTTAAGGTGAAAATCATCTTGGATTATCGGAAAGACCTCGGAAATGGCAACTTGAAAAGAAGAATTATTATATATAAGGTTATCCTAGAAAAATTAATTATTATTGAGCTTCAGATAACTTATCTTAGCAAGAATATACTTTCAAGCAGTTTTAGTTATTTTTTAACATAAAAATTCTTTCAATTAAAAAATAATAAATTCTTTTATTAAAACTAATTTTAATGTATATAAAAACCCAATTTTTTAAGAGCTCTGTATATTTAACAATAAGGAAGCTTTAAAAATGTTGCACTTATCCCACATGCATTAAATTTACTGCAACCAAACTTGACACGGAAACGTGTTAATAATAACAATGTTCAATTAATTATGATTGCTCCACGGACATCATCATCATCATCATTACCATCATCATCTGCAGATACCAGCGGGATAACCAAATTCCCTGTAATTATCGAGGCCTTTCTGCCAGATGGCGTGTGCTTTTCGTTACCAAGATGCGATGGCGACAAGTTCAATGGCTCACATGGCGTATGAGCAATTTGCATTGTTTGCATTAAACATCGAGTCTGAGCTCTCGTTTTAATTAGCGGCTGCAATTACAATTACACGTACGACATGGTGTCGGTATATGCATAATTTAGACAGTAATTACATGGAAAGTTCGCTAATTGAAATTGAATAGCAGCATTATAGATAATAATGATGAGATCGGACAGAAAATTCATTTAAAAGTTAAACAAGGAGTGACTTTAATCGAAACTGAGACCATCAAATAGAATAAAAGAGCTGTCAAATAGCTAATTTATATGAATGTCACACACCTTTATCAGCTTCCGCATATCAGCAGAATTTTATTAGCATTATAAAAAATATTTCAGACAAAGATTTATTCATTCACAAATTTAAGGTATTAAAAGAATGATAGACAAGGTTTATCTATTTAAGAAGATTTATAGAGTTCTTCAAAGCTTTTAACTAAAAGATAACATGCTCACCTTCTCAGGATATTAAGTATTATTATAAATCCATTAAACTTTTCATTTTCCTAGATCTTCCTAATAGGTTCTCCAATCTTTTAAACTAATTTTCCAGGCTCTTGTAATGCAATTAACTCAAAAAAAAATCTAGTTACTTTGCCCACGCAGATTTGCAACATTTAGTTACCCAATTTTGGCCCGCTTATTGCCATTTGCTGGTTGGTATATATGCTTTAAGCCCGAATTTCTAGGTTTCGCATTTGGCAATGTAATTAACACACTGACGGCCAATTGTCCAAATCACACAACACCAGTAGTTGCTGCTTAAATTCGCTCAAGGCTTCCACAATTTGGCAAGCAATAATATTTAATCTTTGCGTTTATTATTTGTTATTAACCCATTATGATCATTTCCTATGCCCAGGCTATATGTTTTTATTTTATTCCACTTTATTTGCTTTGCCTCGAATCATAAATAAATAAATAAACAAGCAGAAAAACTCTGTCAATGGATTTCTTACCCGTCACTGTAGTCATTATCATTGTCATTATTATGCCAACGTTGACGGAATAGCGACAGAGTGAGCACCTTTCTGATGGAGTCATAGTCTATCGATCGCAAGAACTGAATACTAGGAAATCGTTTCGGTTTTATGCAAATTTTAAATCGCTTTGATTAGCACTTAAGAGCGGAATTTTAAACATATTCTTATCTCACATTTAGAGGCAAGTGTTAATGCGGATACTAAAAATTCGGCAGAAACAATTTGTTAAGCCACCGGCTGGATCATAAAAATAGGGTAAAATTAGTAAAATTAAGATCGTTTAAATTTAATGATGGCAAATAATTTAAATATCCACAAATTGTTCATGTGGAATTTAAACGAAATAATAGTTAAATAGTTAAAGTTATGGAAATTCTAGTTAGCGAAAATAATTCAATGATTTATAAATAGTTTTATTGATTTTACAATAAAATAATTATATTTTTAGAATTTAAACTTATAATATAATGTGTTTAGCAGATGAACTTTATGCCACACGATCTTTAGTATTTATACAAAAATTGACAGTCTATAAAAAAATAAGATGCTTTGTAAAAAACAATGTTAAAGTGTACACAAATAACTATTGAATTTTCTTTTTATTTTAATTTATAAATATTTTTACTAATCTTAACCCATGCATATCCATGCCCTTCGTATCATTTATGGCCTTATTTCCTTTTAACCAAAAAGCGCCTTGATTTATGTCTTGTATTCCATGAATACATATTTATTAATATTCCATTTCTGATTCCTCTGCCACTGGACATTTTGCAATCGAAAAATAAAGTTGTGGCCTACAAAAGACAAAAAAGTGAATGATTTTTTTTATATTTTTGGTGGCAATTAGCAAACTGGACACGTCCAAACATTGGGTTCTTGTGGCATTTAGAGGCTATCGAGCTATAGATGGCCGCCTAAGACAGCAACAAAACCCCGTTAAACGCACAAATTTGGCAGGCAGACACAACAACAAAATATATATATATATATATATAATTAAAACAAAGCAAACAGAATAAA
This sequence comes from Drosophila mayri, assembly GCA_008042485.1. Taxonomy (NCBI): domain Eukaryota; kingdom Metazoa; phylum Arthropoda; class Insecta; order Diptera; family Drosophilidae; genus Drosophila; species Drosophila mayri. The sequence continues at coordinate 61,055 of VNJN01006634.1, forward strand.
AAGGCAAAAGCAACAATCGCTTCATTTGCATGCAAGCCATCAAAAAATCAAGAGACGGGAAAAACGATCGGAAAGGTCGAATCCGACAGCTGTTTGATTATGTTTGCTTTCGAACATGTTGCGAAGAGCAGGTGTTATTAGTCTGATCCACAGAGGCACATGAAAAATGCATTTAAAATTATGAAATTCTTTATATTAATTAAAATTTTATTGCTACTAATTTGTAAGTAAAAATTCAAGAAGTATAGAAAGCTCCTTTATTGTTTTTCTAGGCAGTTTGACTTGGTAAAACAATTTCTATGTTGAAGAAGACTCATTTCCTCTTCTGATACTTTTAGTTTTATAATATATTTTATTTATTTAATACATAAATAATTTTCTAAATATTTTTCTTTAAAGATTTTAGTATGGTAACAATTTCTTGCAGTGCCTAATCAGTTCACGCCTGCGCAGAAATAACCAAAGCATATACTTCACCTCTGCACAGGTGTTTATGTTTAATTACCTCCGTATAGAAAATCACATTAATTATCGCGACAACTTCGGCATCGTCGCCTCTCTCTCGCAATGAGTTGTCCAATTTGGACAGCCCGCAAATCCGCCTTGTTTTTTGGTCATTCTTGCCACACGATTGCGACAAGCGGTGGCAATAGGCGAGCGGCCAGCCGTTCACCTGGCCAGATCGAATTGACCAATCTTCGACAAGGGGTCTTTCGGTTTATGGTTATTCGGTTTTCAGGAGGGGGATTTGCTCGGAGGCTCTCATTAGAGCACTGAACCGTTGACATTTAAGAGCGACGACCTCACGCATGCGAGGTTTGCTTTTGATTTTTTCGTTGTACTTCTTGGTTTTTAGGGGATTTCCTCAGACAAAGGGCTAACTATACTTAAAGAAAATTAATATATATAAAGCAGTAAATAATAAAATGAATAAATATTAATTTTAGGATATTATTTTAATGCTCAATCTTCTTAGGAAGCCTAAATATTATTAAACATGAATAGAACTATATTTATTATGATATATAATATGGGCCTCTCAATTTTTAAAATTTTTATATATATTTAAGGACCTTAGATATCTTATAATATATATACATTATTAATAATTTTATTTCATTTAATATTTTATCTTTAAAAACCTTTTTCTTAGTGATATAAATGGCTTGAATATTTATTGTTTACATCTAATAACCCATTTTGGCTTAAATCTCAGAAAAAAAGCTTTGAAATATATTTATTTTTATATATCAATATTTATTTAATATTTTTTAATTTATATTTCTCAGTGCCGTTCAGCTATCAACGACCCATTGTTTATTTACCGCTTCGGGCTGCCCCCGAAGATGTCAGACCTTCAATTTGAGGCGGCCTACCCATCGCTTTTGGCCACGCTAAATGGCCAAGCTCACTGATCCGCCCCGGGTCAATCGGATACCCAAAATCTGCAGCTCCGCCAGCCAGGTTAAGACACCGAAAAATAATTACACAAATTGTGTGTTTCAAATCTTTTTTGGGGAGGCAAGTTTAAAGGCGGACTTTAGGCGCTCGCCACACTTTCGTTTCGAGGAAAATAAAATGAGAAATGAAAATTGTATAATCAACATTAGGCAGCCGGCAATTGGCAATCATTTCTGGGTACAAATTAAAATTATATTACAACATTTTCTTAGACAACAAAGCGCACTGATTACAGGAGACCAAATCGAAAATGCACTCAACCATCGCAGCGGCGAGACTGCAGCTAACCGGGTCTAAAGCGTCCGAAACTGACCTGCCCAAAACGGCAAAGCGAGCTGGAAAAAAAAGAGCGAGCCAAAAGTGAAAGTTTGTTGTTATTGTTATTGGCTCTTATTTTTACTGTTTATTATATTTTTTTCTCTTTATTTGTTGCTGTTTAACGGGGGCGCAGTCCAGTTGGATCGCCGGATTGCCGCATTGGCAGCATCACGCCAATCGCATTGCAGGCTGTAAATGCATTTGCCGCATCTAAATTAAATAATTTTGATTGCCAGCAATCAAATAAAGATCTGTTTAAGGCGGTAAGCATATAGTTTAGAGGGTGGATTTAAGGATACCCTGTAAAATGGGGTCGGGAAGCCTGTTGTTAATAGATATTTAATTATTTAGGATATCGATTTGCATGTTGCAAAGAAACGTTTGCTTAGGAATGTAATGATAATTTCTTCACAATTAAATAAATTATTAAACAAATAAAATATGAGAATCATAATAAAATGTTGTATTTTTTTCATTTTTATATTTTAATTTAATAAATTATCTTTCTGTGACAAATTTATAAATGAAATGACTCTACAAAATAGCATCAAACCCTCAATTTGTTGACTGGTAAATTATACAGCCTATATCCCCATGATACCCTCTTCAAAACTCCACCATCAATCCCCTGGTAGTGGCCAATGCCAAATGCGGCCAACCCGCTGACAACTTGCGACTTCCTGCAATGCGACAAATGGCAAAAACCGAACCCGTTGGTGCAACTTCAAGTGGTGGCATCATTATCTTCGGGTCGCAACTCCGCTCTTTGCCACTCACTGTCTTCTCTCTTTGTATCTCTCAGATACGTATGAGGTTTTTAGTTTTTTTATTTCTGTTATTTTGATTTTATCAAGTTGCGGCTCATCAATTTTCACTGCCAATGGCTGAATGAACGGCTGATTAATATGATCCGATTCCGTGTTACATAATTGAACTTTTGTTTAGAGTCTATAGCTTAATTGAGTCTGACAAATTGATTAATGTGCAGCAAGTTCATTAAATATGCCCGACAAAATCATGGGGAAATGCACTTTATTAAAGTTGATATATTAAGATGCATCACTGAACAATTTATGATATAGCATAGCCTAATTAAAGCGCTATCATCATGAAGGATCGGTAATTATTAGAGATATGAGATATGACAGGCAATCAAGAATGCTTAAAGATATTAAATCAAATCACTTTTACTGGCCACCATTCAATTACGGTCCATTTGAGACACCATTCAGAGGCAGTGAAGTCACCTCAAATCAATAGAAAGTGTTGCAAACTTTTCACCATCCGCAAGAGCACATTATATCCAACTGACATAGTTGGGCAGGCAGGCAGAATTTTGCGATATAATGACTTAGACATGTTATCGATTCAATGGGCAGCTAATTGCTGGCCTAAATCGATGCTTGACTTGGCCCACAGCCGTTGTAAATGCCGCGCCAACACGCACATACCAAAAATTGTTCAAAAAATAATGCATAAATTTGCATTATTACCATGGGTAGGAAATTGCCATGGCGTAAACGGTTTTTTTAGTTTGCATAAATGCTCCACTAATGGCTCTAAGCATAGAAGTTACCTGCTTCAAGTGCCCTCTTCTACAAAATCAATCCCAAAGCCAATTAACGAAACTGATTTTCAGCCTTGACCAGAAAAAACACTTAACAATGCCGTCAACGGCATTTAATAAAAGTGCGTTTATGGAATATTTAAGCAAACAAAAAGCAAAACACTCAACTGCAAACAGCCAGCCAAGTGCACATGAGCTGATTGCTTTGCTTTATTTTATTTATTTATTCAGACTGATTTTCAATTGGCTTTTGGCTTTGGAAGCTGGGAAAAAATAACTAGATGGGATTACGCACTTTGCTATAGTTTTGTTTTTAGTTTAAAAAGTTTAATTGCAGGTAATTAACAGCTTGACTGAGCCTGATCATGTTTTAGAAATTAATTTTTAGCTTAATTAAAAGTTGTACAGAGTTAAGCGTTAAAATTAATGAATAATATTTTGAAAAGTATTTACAAAACATTTCACGAGTATAAATAAACCATTTCAAGTTTATAAGGTAGTTTTTTCATATATTTATTGCCTACTTTTCAGCTGAACAAATATAACTCATGTGTAAACAGTGCGTGTACTTGATTTTACATACATTTTACATGGGTTACGCTTATGAGACCTAACATTACGTATACGCCCAGTTGAACAGAGTCAGCTAAATTAAATAAATGAAAATAAATATATAATTTGAATTTTATAAGATTCTTATTAATAAAATGAATTAAAGAAATATGAGTATATACTAAATATAATTTAATGCTATTAAATATATTAAGAAGGTTATTTATTTACTATATTTGACCAAAACAATGCCATTTCTTTTCTGGTATTTGCAGAATATTTTGGTTATATATTACTCCTTAAACTAATAATTAAATGCCGAAATTGCGTATGAACTACAGGCGTTCATCTGCCAATGCCAAATTAAAACAAAAAAAATTATTTTAAAAACTCTCACATTATCTCTTTTCAGTTTACACAGGTGCTAGAACCTTTTGAACTTTTTCTAAGGTCGCCACTCTTCAGGCGAGCCGCTATAAATAGTTCCGGTTGCCGAGGCAAGATGTCAGTAAAACCTTTAACACTTCCAAGCAAAATGAAAAACGTTCTCCGTGTATCTACACTCCTGGTCATCCTGTCAATGGCCTGCGCCTTCCTCTCCGGCAGCAGCAGTTCCAGCAGCAGCTCCATGCCCAAGGTCTGCTACATCCAGAATTGTGCCTGGAGCTCCACGGCCAATACCTGTGCAAAGTACGGAAAGTCCAATCTGTGCACTCGCTTCAAGAATAACTGCGCTATGCGCTATGAGAACTGCGTAAGCTCCACCGCTTACACCACCACCAGTCTGTCGCAGTGCTCCGGCATCACTGTCGGAAATAGGGGAATATGTGGACGAACCTCGAGCTCATCATCCTCCAACATTACCCCCATTATCATACGACGCGGTTAATTGTTTATTGTTTTTGTGAATAAAAATTGTTGAAAACTTAGTGGAAGGTGTTTGTAAATGGGACTTATAAAAGGGTATGTAAATTGGATAATATATATTAAACTTTGAGAAAACAATAATAAAACAGGCATTTATTTAATTATTAATGTTATAAAATATTTTTTGTTTTTTGTAAGAACCTAAAACCACTTAAAAATTATTTGCAAACTTTAATTAATCTATTAACTATAATAAAAAAAAAGTGTAACAGCTTTGAAGGGCAACTCAAATCCCCAATTAATTATATTTCGTTCACTCATTATTTAAGAACAAATATCATTGTTCTATCCTTTAGAAAATAGAATCAATCCCTCCCTCCCTATGGATATTCTCTGTCAATATAAAATAAAAAATAAAAGAAAATAAAAAGTAAACTCAGCTCAAGGCTAAGCACCTAAAAAAAAAAATCGAATGCAAATTATAAATCTTTATTAACACAGCTGTGGGAGCACACAATATAGTGTTAAAGTGGAACAAATTGTTTTCCGTTTTTGCAAAACAAACAGAAATGTGGCAGTATAAAAACCGTAAAAGGCGTAGAGTGAAGATCATAAGAGACCGCAGTTCAGAAAACGATGAAAGCCCAATTGTTCGCTTGTGTCCTCCTCCTGGTGGCGATTTTCGCCCTGGCCATTTCATCGAGCAACGGAAGCCAAACCGATGAGGATGACGGGTTCGGCATTGCAGATACTCACTCCCTGACCCGATCTAAAAACAATTCTAAACGCAGACCCCAGTGCCGACGAAGTGTCCAGAGAAGCTGCACCTCCTCGAAGAAGACCTGCGGACGCCTGGGAAGGGCCAACATTTGCCAGGCCTTCCAGAATGACTGCCACCGTCAACTGGCCAATTGTGGCGGCAATCAGTCAACGAAATGTAAGTTAAAAGATCATTATGATCTTAAGAAAGATAAGTTTCTGGTAATTTAATAATTATTTCCTTTCTAACATCCTCGAATACTCCCAAATCTTTATTTATTTATGGTTTTTAATTTCCTTTTCAGTTTTCCGCAAGGTAAACATGAGCCTCTGCAAGGGCTTAGCTTACGATACTCTGCTTCCTTGTGGCAGTGGTGGAAAGATCAGTAGTAATGGAACTACAAAGATAGTGAAGTTTTAAAAAATCCGAATACATTTATTTGGGAAGCGTTTATTCATAATAAAACTATAAACAAAATCACACGATATATGTCACTAAAAAGAAAAATACTTCGCAGAATTGATGTTTTTTATGTTATTACTTTTTTAAGAATTAAAATAAATTAAATTTTGAAATTATTAAAAAATGTTTTTAATATTAAACACAGCATAAAAGAAAAAATATAAAAGAAGGGAGGTCTTATTACTTTTAATTATTTATTTCATTTAAAAAACACCTTTCAATAAGCTTTTAAGATGATGAAACAATAAGATTTACTTCAATACCGGAGCTTAAATAATTAATACAAATATTAATTAATAAATAATAATTTCAAACCCATAAATAAATTACTAAACAAAACCTTTTCTAAAACGGCGCACGACTTTTGAGTGTCCACAAACACAGCTGCTGATGGCATATTTTAAACAAAAAAAAACAAATAAATATAAAAAAAAATTATTTATGGGTGTTAAGAAGGTAATTTTATAGCTTTATTGTACTACAATTCCCTTATTGTATTTAAGCAAGATCCATAAACTTTTATAATATAATAAATATCTTATCTTAATAATTCTCTGTGTGTCTGGCTACTTTAGAGACTATAACTAAAAAAAAAGAAATAATACAAAATATTTCGCAAAGATCGTCAATGTGATTGTCAATTGTCATAAATATTCTCCGAAATATATTCTCAGAAATATTTTACTAACAAATTAAAGAAGAAATCTAAGAACTTATATAACCTTTAATTAAAAAGAGAAAGTTTGCTAATAAAATGTATTATTTTATAAAAAGCTATATACTAAACCAGTTAGTTAGAAACTAATTTACCCAATCTGCCTGGCAGAAAATTCGTTCATATCAAAATATATATATTCATAGAACTTAATTCTGCCGTAATCGTAAAAAAAATCAGTGCAAGAGCTTTGTTAATCTTTGTGATAAGTGCGTTATAAAAACAATATATTAAACTCCTTGTTTGCTAATATTTTTAATTCATAATGCTTATTATTTAATAGTATATTAGAACGTGAGCAAAAAAAAGAGAACTTTCATATCTATACAAAAACAATGCCTCGGAAAAGGATATCTTATCAAATCTAATAAATCTGCTTAAATTCTTGAGAAAAATGAGAGTGTAGTAGAAGAATTTTGTATCTATCGAGAGAAAGCAGATAACAAGGCCCATTAAAAAATAAACACAAAGAAGCCTCGTCCTTGTAAAAGTTGTTTGCTGTTAAGCCTAAGAAGCTTGGAATTCTGATTTTATATCTTAAACATACATATTTTATATATGTTTTATTTGTCTTTAATTTAATTATTTAAATCATTTAAATTTCACCCATAAATGTGCGACCTATCAAGGGTTATTAAAGCTTTATAATATTAAACCTAACGAATATTGTGCAAAGTACACTAGCTTTTAAATTTCTTAAAACCCTCACAGATTTTAGATCCAGCCTAAAAGTATAAATAAAAAAATTTCAAACTCCCTCAAAGATATGTATTTGAATTTATTTATATTTATAAATCGTAGAACTAAGCATCTTTTTTACTGCGTTATTAAATGAATTCTCTGATGTATTTACACAATTGGGCAGAGAAGCCAAAGCATTCACAGACTTGGCAGCTAAATTTATAATTTAAATATGTTTCTTTGTACACAAGAATGAAGGAAGGAATCCAATAGTAAATATCTTTCAAGGTTAGACAAATTTCTCTGGAAGCTATAAAACCAGCAATACCTCAGTTGTGAGTGAGAGTTAGAAGTTGAAATGCGCTTGACATTGGCTTTTCTGGTGCTGATCGTTCTGATCGCTGTGGCCACCGATGCCCAAAGGAGTCAGAGGAGAACCAATGCCAGGACCTTGGCGAATGTGACATCGCGTCGATCGAGGACTGGCACAAGCCGGGTCAGGGCAAGGGCGGGCAGTGTAAAAAGGCGATCAGTGAATGGACGCAACTCTCGTCGAGTGATTGTTGTTAATACCGGAAGCAGCTCCACCAGCAGCAGCAGCTCCTCTCGGCCTGCCACTCGCTGCAGGACAACGACCTGTTCGGCCAACAGAAATGTCTGCGGCAGGTGGGCCAACACACGCAGGTGTCGACGCTTTAGGAACAACTGCCAGCTGGAGGCAACCAACTGCAATACGAGTGTGTCAAGTGAGTGTATAGTTTATAATATTTATGTAATTATATTTAATAAATAATCTATATAATTAATATTTTTCTCTCCATTCCCACAGGTTGGAATTTTGTAAACATTGGCAATTGTACAAGCATTTCTGTAAACACCACTGGTACCTGTGTCAGCACCTTCTCAACATCCTCTACCTCATCGAGTTCCTCTACCACCAGCTCCACCCTGTCCAATATACTATCCTCCATATTGGGTTCATCATCTTCCACGAATATAACACCTATTATCATTCGCAGAGGCTGAACAAGGAAATGAATTTCAATCAAAAGGTCAAATAAACATTAAAATAAACTTAAACTAAAAAGAAAACTACTTGCAAGAAGCCAACATTTGTATACTTTTTTCCTATTATTATTATTAAATTAACATTTTTTGGAATTTAAAAAAAAATTATGAAAATTATAAAACTTCGGAAAATTTATAAAACATTTGTTCCGGAAAACACATCAATTTGCCTGCCGATGCTGATTAAGAATATATAGGGTTTATGGGGTCGAAAATGATTTTTTATCGTGATAAAACATTTATTTTAAAACAGAGGGTCGTTGGAACGAAAACATTCTTATGACCATTTCAAAATATGTTTTTAAATACGTTTTCTAATGTATCTTTGTATTATTAAAATTATGGCAGATTTACAATACTTAAAATCAAATAAAAAGTATTATTGTGTACCTTAAATAATTGTTTTTAAGCAGATATTTACTATTTGTTTTTACTAAATAAACAAACCTAATAATGAGACTTTATTAGCTCATCATTGTCAAAACCTTTAGACAAACAAATATGCAAGCTGTCTTAATAATGTATTGAGTATAATTTTTGAAGTAAATTTAAATTTAAACAAATGAACAATTTCAAAGAAAATTTTATTTAGGCAACACATTTTTAAGAACAAGTTTTAAAATGTGCTATTTATTGGATGCAATTTTTATTTGTAACTAATTTTCATAAAAATTCTCTTACGATTCCATTTATTTATTTTGTTTTTTATTTATTTTTCTTAACTTTACATATCTGATTCATACTCTTTAGTAACAAAAGCTCTCATTTGTAAACCCAAAGAGACCGAGACCGAGATGCAAAGAGATTTATGCTTAAATTATGCAAATAATTTGAACTTTCACTACCAAAAATGTTTCGTAATGACCTATATTTCACTCATACAAACATTTATTTAAGTGTATGTGTGTGTGTGCGTTTGCTGTGCCATTCTAATTGCATCCGCAGGCGTTTCGCCATTCACATCCGTTCTATAGAAAAGCAAACAGAAAAAAAATAACGAGAACGAAAAGAAAGTAGCAAAAATGGCGAAAAATTGCAAACTAAAAAGCGAAGCTCCATAAATTTACATTGTCCGTGTGTGTCTCTGTGTGTGTGTTGTGTGTGGCCATAACCATAATTCCCCCCTCGTTTTTCCTTGCTCACCAAGAATGCAATTAAAAAGAGCTGAAAAAAATGGTTAGGGAAAATTTTAAAGCATACATCATGGCGAAGGGGAAAACCATAAAACGCTAAACGAATTGAAATGGCAGCTAAAACAGAGCTTTAATGAATCATTTCCCCATCCGATCGGCAGATAAAACATATTTCCGCTTCCTGTCAATTTGCCAAAAGCATTTATTAGATTAAAGATTTTAGTTATAAATTATTAAATAGATAGTTAAATGCAAAGGATCGGAAATAGATCTACAGTATGGATAACAGTGATTGAAATTGTGATTTTTAAATACAAAAAATATTAATCATTTATATAGCTAATATAAAATGGAAATAAATTAAGTTTATAAATGTTTATGATAAATAAAATAAATTAAGTGCATACTCCAGTTGAACCAATGCCAATATTTTTCATAACGCAATATGTCGACACTTCCACGGAAGTACCCAGTTGGCCATAAACTGCAAAACAAAAATATGAAATTGTTTAGAAATCAAAAAAACCGGTATAAAGAATTAAAAAATAAATTAGTACAAGAAACAAATTATGTTTAACAGAATTGATCAATATTCAAATCATATCACAATAAATATTAAGTATTATTTAAATCCTTTTAGATCTATAACTATCGAATTTATCGGAAATAAATATTAATAATTATTTGTAAAAATATTAATAAAAAAATATCAACACTATAAATGTCACAAAAAGTGATAATAATGTGTAAATATTTTAGATCTGTCAAAAATATTAAAAACTGAATTTTTTAATAGGAATTGGTATATTCCAGTACCCAATAATTAATCCAAAATACAAAAATTAATCACTCTTTTTTATATGTATAAATAAATAAATATCCAACAAAATTTAATTTAATATCTACCTGTCGCCCCCTTGCAGCTATCCAGCAGATACTGGCACTCATTCCGATAGTATTTGCAGGTGTATGTGGTCGCATCTGTCTGCACCCTTATGCATCTTGGAGAGCTCTTGGAGCAGGATCTCTTGGAATTCCACAGACAGAAGAAGCCGTTGCCATTACTCAGGAGTAAACGAGCCTCCAATTGAGAGGTCAGCGCAACAAGCAGGACAAAGGATATGATCAAAGCCGCGAACTTCATAGCTTCTCTTAATTTTCGGTACTTTCAGTTTGATGGTTTGGAGGGGAACTGCCATCAGTCCTATTGAACCACTCGATTTTATAGTAATTACCTTTTGGACCGTCTCTTTGTCGCCGGTAAATATTTGAGACCAATGAAAGTGAAATTCGAGAACGTTAAATGCGGCCAAAAAGCGATTTAGGCTTGGCTTTGGCCTATGGCTTTTTGTGTTTGCCAAAATCTGGGCATTTGGAAAAAGCTAAAGCCAATATTTGCTAGGCTCAAATAGCAAATGCTTAGTTAAGCCACTTTTAAATACATTAATGTCTATTGATTGTTGGGAAAGGTTTTAGAAAGTTTAATAAGAGTTTGCATTTGTAGAAATTTAAATGTTTAAGCTTGAAATTGTTAAATAAACTATAAACAAGGCCTAATTTAAGTTAGACATCATAATTTGTATGGTTTTAGACACTTTTTGTATGATTTTACCTTAATAAATCTTGGAATATAATTTATTTGCAATTTTAAAACTTAGATTTTGTTTGAATTCAATTCTACAAATACCAAAATATAATAAAAACAAATTCAACCTTGATGATATCACAGACTGACTCACTTTAACCCATTTCCATTAGTATTATTTGAAGAAAAATTTTTAATTAACATGTCCTTGGCGTAAAAATTTCATGAACTTGCCGAAAAAAAACTCCTTATATAATTACCCCGACCCCCAAATGAGTCAGGATAATAAGGGAAATACAATTACGAAAGTGTGGCGGTGGTCAGGGAGAGGGGAAAGGAAAGAACAATTGTGAGTATTCGTAAGTAGAAAAGTTATCGCTGTGGCTGCCACTCTTTTGGCTTTCCACTCCCCCCGGCCCCCCACTCCATGCGTCAGAGCCATCAGTCTTCCGCCTGTCCGTCCATCATGCGAGTTTTCGGTCCCCCAGCTGAATGCACTGAGAATAAAATAATAAGAATACTCCAAGGATAATTGCAAAAAAAAATTACAAAATTCCAGCAGCTAAAGAAACTTATATCTAAAAAGTAATTTTTTTAAAAGGAAAACGTATATTTTTTAATAAAAAAATAATTTAATAACTCTTAAAATTATTTTATATTATTAAACACTTTGTTGAGTGATACAAATAATTAACACTGCTTTTAAATTAATTAATTAATTTTAAATTAATGAATTGTTAAATAAAAAACTCGATTTATAACTCAAAATAACTTTTTAAAATTCCTTAAAATGATTGTATATTGTTAAAATTAAATTTCAAATAAGCAATTAAATTGTCTATTAAAAATACTTGCCACACATAATTTCCCACATATTTTCCTTTTCTCTCTGCATGTCTGCAGTCCCCGCTTTTCCGCATTTCCACTGGCTGCGGCCCTCGCATTTCCATGTCAGACTTTTGCGTTGGCATGTCATGTCACGGGCTCATTTCGGTGCATTTCCATGTAAAATTGTAAATGTTCCGCCTCCGAAAAAGAGTCAGAAATTAAAGTACATTTGCTATCTAATGGCATTTGTTTGTTGACGTTGAATAGATCCTCGTGATTTAAATGTAAAGAGTATTTGGTAGTCGTGTTTATTATAAATGTTTGGCCTTATCCTTATGTATATTTCATAGTTTTATTGCTTGTTGTTTTTGCTAGGTTGCATGCGTTTGTTTTATTTTCTGTATGTTTTTTTTTTAGTTTTTATCGCACCTTTGCAACCTCAGGTCGAGCCCGCCCTCTGACCTCTTTCCCCCTTGGAGTCACTCCCTTTTCCTCTCTGAGTTACTCTTTGAGTTTCTTTAGCGATAAAATGCAACTTAAGCTTATATTTTAGCCGAGTATTTAGGGGCATTTTCTTTATAAATTGCACTTTGCATGCCACACAGCCTTGTCATTTAACCTGCTCGCCCGAAGGTATGCCATGCACTTAGAAAAAATTTAAAAAAAATTATTAATCCAAGGTAAGAACTGGGGGGGAGGTGCACTTTAATTAGTTGGGACATTTTGAATGGATTGCATGTCATACGAATTGCATGCTTATCGCTATTTGTTGCTCCTGTAGCTTGTGATGCAGTTTTTCTTGTTTTCCTTATATTTTTCATAATTCAACAAGGTCACTTTCTTGGTGGCAATAATTATAAAAATGAATGGAATACCATAAAAAGTTTATTTTTAATATAATTATCGTAATCTGGGCAGCAAGGCAGCGAGCCAAGACAAGGCTATGTCGAGCTTGCTTGCTTTTCTTACTTTTTCTTTTGCATTGGTACCCTGTAATTTAAGCTTGAAAGGGTTTAATGAATGGTTAGGTAATTTTTGGGGGATTGTAATATATAAATTTAATTGATATTTATTTATCTTTGCTTTGGGGAAATTTTAAAGTCATAGAAATACAATTTCTCTTTATAATTTTGTTTAATATTATTCCTTGTTTTATTATTTATATATATATTTATTTTGGCTCTTGGTAAAAGTTTAATAAATAATACATTTTCCTCTCTCTTTTCTATGCCTTTCAAAACTATCCCATATCTTATAAACACCCCTAGCTGGATATTTAATTGTCGAGGCCATAAATTTGTAACTTGCTTTCCTCCTTGCACTGCAGTTGTTTGCTAATTATTTTCCATTTTCATTTAACTTTTGCCCGCCTTATTTTCCAGTCAGTTTTTCCTCAATTCCCCCTAGCCCTCTGTTTAATGCGCTTTCTGACACAGCGCGCTGACACTTGCCACTGCCAGTGGCAGTGTTTTTCCTGACATTTTTTCTTACTGTCCAGCCGCCTTTCTTTATTATTATTAATAAGCTTAAGGCTTGCATGTCTTGGACTGCATTTCTTACAGCACTTATTATGGCATTGCATTATGTATGAGCGACGTATTTGTCACGCTAATTGAATAATTATTTTAATATTTGTATAATTTATGGGAATTTTAACAGAAAATGTTTTATTATTTATTTATATGAATAATTATTATTATATATCAAAGCAAAAGTCAAAGGTTTGAGGCTGAGTCAGCCCGGTTAATGGCCCACTTAATGTCAATCAATCGATTGAAAAGAATCCAAGATGTCTTAGGTAAACAAATAAATCAAATGTGTAGACATATATTTCGTATGTAAATTTAGTTTTTTTTTTTTTTTTTGTCATTTACAGCAATAAATTTCATATTATTTTTAGCTTTATGGGACGATTATTGGGCACATGTCTCCATATTCGGCACGAACATGACACCCAGCTCAGGAATCGGCCCCGGTTCCAATTTCCTGTCAATACCTTTCGAAAGGAAACCATCTATACTACCTCTATATATACGTATATATATATTCTGTTTCGTGTCAGTTGCGCGTCCGCAAAAAAACCGATTTTCGGATAACAACAATAAAATAACAAAAGGAAAATAATAATAAAATGGAGAGCAGGGAAAAAAGGAAAATAAGGAAAACCGGCGCCTGACACATACAAAAAATAACATTTGTTTGTTATACAGACCATCGAGGGAGGGGAACGGGGAATGTGAGTGCGTGGTGATTGTGTATATTGGGCTGTAATGGAGTGGAGTTCCTGCCAAGTGGGTGGTGCGGCGTCGCACTCACGAATTATCGATAAAACATGCTCCATGATGGGCGGCAGGCCTGCCTTTTGTCTCATTACGCCCACAACACAACACAAACATGTGAAGGGGAAAGCAAGTCCTTTGCTTGCTTTGTGAACTTTGAAAATTGAAAACGAAAACAAAATCGAAATCGAAATCGAAAAACGAAAGCAAAACCCAAAAACTTTGCGCCCATCTTTACGATTTATTTGCGAGCAAAATCAAATTATTGCATGTGTCACAACTTACATTTGGGCTCCTCTTTTCTGGGGGTGACAAAAAGCCGAAAACAAGCAGCCATAAATATACATATATTGACATATGTATGTAGTATATACTCTGTGCTAGTCTATAACTAAATGTATTACAAGACCATTTGCCTTTGGGGCCCACAGCCATGTCTTGGCCATAAATAAAACTTTGTCTTGTCATACTTTCGGTTTCGGGTTAAATGGTTTGTCGAAAGTTACCAATTTCCATTTTATTTTGCTACCGCTGAGACACTGATTTGCATGCCAAGAAAGTGTGGGAAAAATACCAATAAAGAACTTAGAAAAAAAAAGGTTGAAATGAAACTTTGATGAGCTATTACTCATATTGACAGGGACCCTCATTTGTCTAGAATGATTGAGGCAGGGATTGTTTGAGTTCGAATAATGATGCCACTCAGGTTCCACATTACGTATACGCAATGTTGAGTGGAAAAGGTTGCGGCCGAAGATGATTTGCCTTTAAAAAGGGTATATTTTTTAGGTTTATAATAAGAAAGAGCCTTGGTAATAATATTGGAAAATTAAACCAAACAATAATCATACTTTTCGGCAGGTTTTTAAACATGCTTCTCATGGGTCACATTGCGTATACGCAATGTTGCGTGGGAAAAGTTGCGGCCGAAGATAATTGCCTTTAAAAAATATATATTTTTTTTTTAATGTATAATAAGAAAGAGACTTGTTAATAAT
This sequence comes from Drosophila mayri, assembly GCA_008042485.1. Taxonomy (NCBI): domain Eukaryota; kingdom Metazoa; phylum Arthropoda; class Insecta; order Diptera; family Drosophilidae; genus Drosophila; species Drosophila mayri. Next base: position 76,329 of record VNJN01006634.1, read on the forward strand.
ATTAAAAAAATTAAAGTGAATATAATTCGTACAAATTATTCGAAGCCCACATTGCGTATACGCCTTGTTGAGTGGGAATGTTGCAAAACGGTTGATTTTTCAAATTAAAAATAAGAAAGACCCTTGCTAATAATATCGGAAAACTAAAGTAAGCCATATTGTTCAGAGTTTTAAAAGGCTTTCAAAGAGGTTTTACTTATATTTCCCTTTTTAAGATCTCAAAATAAATTTCCTTATTTCTAGGTCTTCCCCATTTTTATTCCTCAAAATTAATTTCAGTAATTTGTTAACCGTTTACGGGGGTCCTTTCTTCATGACTCAAAATTTATAAAGGATACATTACACCCCCGAATTTATGATTTTTCTGTGTGTGTGTGCGATGTGCAGATAAGAGAGAGAATGGGATGCCGGAAGTGTGGCACATGCGACACGTCAACATTCAATTTTCTAATGAAATTTTTATTATAATAAAGCACATATCCATGGCGAGGTGGAAATGGTTGTAAGCCACGCCCACTTACACAGAACCTGTTCAAGTATTCATGGGAAACAGTGTTGCTTTGCCTGCCTGGCAGCCCTCGCTTCCTTAGCTTTTCCGGCTTTCCCGAATATTCTGTGTATGTATAATGAATTCTGGCAGTGTATATGGGGAGCTGGGAGTGTGCTCCTCTCGCTCTCCTCACTCTCTTTCTCTCTCCGGCCAACATGACCTACATTCGGGATCCCGGGGCCGTTGGAGCTAAGCAACTCCAGGGTCTCACCCTGGGCTCAAGCCGAAAAAGCAGGAAGTTTTGGGGGGGAGGACCAAGGACCAAAAGCGAGAGGCAGAAGCCCGAGCAGACCAGAAGCGCACGCAGCACGCATAGGCAAAAAAAGGACGCCCCCCCTCTGGCAGTCACTTCCTTGCGTGGCATCCCCGTTTGCCCAGTCATCTGCCTTCCAGTCAAGCCTTATAAAAATTGTTTTCGGTTGCTTATTGGCAACAAATTTGCGTGCCTTGCATACAAAACAAAGGAGACAGGACGAGAACAAAGCAGGAACAGGCAGCAAAAAAAAACGCGGGTCTTAATACACAGTCAAATGTCCTTAAAGTGAATTTAGAAGGATATTTATTAAACAGGAATTTATATTTAGAAATTATTCCTAACTTGGCTAAATGAGACAAACTTCTGCTTTGAGGGCAAAAAACTTAACTTGAGTCAGGAAGCACAGACGTCTCATTTACCTTTTAAAACTAAAAAAAAAATTAATGCTTATTAGGATACACTTGATTACCATTTTAAAATCACTAAATTCTCTCAAATTATGTTTAAAACTCAATTTGTAGTACTCTCCATTATCCTTTTCGTGTAGTTAGAAGTCTCTAAAACTTTCTAAATCCCATCTCAAGAGGCTTGACTGTTTTCTAAGGCAAGTTTTGCGAAACCTGATAAAGGTTTCTCCCGCAGCGACTTCATTACAAAGTTTGCCGACGCAAAAATTGTGTAGGCGTTAAATGCAACAAATACAGCAAACAATTTATTAACTTGCTCCAGAGAGATTTTCACAGGCTTCGCGTTGGGGAAGTAAACGGTTTGGTTTACCACTAACAAGTGAATTTTCCTCCTCCTCCTGCTCCTGTTTTCCTTTTCCTGCAAATACGCAGTCTCATCAATCATTTGGCCAGGACATTTGATGTTTGGCCCAAATTAAACAGGATACGAGAGAGCCCAGAAGGACACTGTGCACGTGCGGGCATTTTGTCATTTATTGTTGACTTTGGTCAAACAGAAAATAATATAGGAAATATAATATTTGAAGATGATGCGAGCCAGCACGTGCAGGATAGATAGTATATATATTTATGAAATAAAATATTTTGCTAATATCACAATTAAGTGGCCAGAATCGGAGGATGGAGAGGAGGAAAGTGCGTGACAGAAATATGCAAACCCGTAAAAGAAAGTAAGTTAAGCCACTAATGCTAGGATTTCTTTGATTGAATGGTAGGGCATATATATGGGAAAAATCTGTCTTATAAGTAGTTTACATATAAAGAAAAAGATATATAGTATCAGAGGCAAGCTAAGAGATAAAGATGTTCAAAAAGCACAACTTCTCACAAACTTCAGAAGGTTTAAAAAAGGAAAATATGCTAAAGAATTCATGTTGTTAAAAGCTGTCTTTAATCTAAATTTATTATTTATATTTCTTTAAAGCTATAAATTAAATTATATTTTCCACTGAAATCCTTTTACTAAACATCTTTGAGCAACTTTATTGCCTGACAAACCAATAACTTTTAATAATTCAATTAAAGTTTCTCGAAACACTTTACCAGAAAACCAAGGACATGGAATCCTTGATCCTTCATATCCTTGATGTGAATTTCAATTTCATTTATTTTTGCAAGCATAGCGAAAGTTAAATCTCTCTCTCACACAACTTTTGCTGGTTTATTAAATTATCAAAAAACTCGAAAAATGAATAGAGAGAAAAAGTAGAAATTGTGCGCCAAAGCGAACAAAAACTTTTCTAATAGCAGCAAAAAAAAAGAATTGTGAAACAGACAGGTTGAGTCCTGGGCAGGGGGGGAGGCGGATAGTGCTGGCTTCGGTTTATTAGCCAAGTTAACTCTTTGCAGGGCCTTCACGACACTTTGTTCCTGACTCGCTCGCTTCACAGTTCAGAAAATTCAAATTACTGAGGAGTGGAGGTTGGCAAGACAAACCAAACGGAAGCCAGAGCCAAAAGTTTTCAGTTTTCAACTTGAGTGCAAGTACCCAACATTACCAACTCGAAATACATGCCCAGACTGCCACGGAGCAGACCCCAAACTAAAGTCCAAAGTGTAACTGCCTAACGGAAACGAGGCAGGAACAAGAATCCCCAGGCAAAAAAAAAGAGGAAAAAATATATATGAAAAAATAAGACAGGAGAGAAAGCCATGAAAAATTCACCAGAAACTTGTCCAGGTGGGCGTGGCGCCGCCACTTGCCAAGGATTCCCAAATGTGAACGTTTCCTTTTGGTCCTCGCTCAGGTGACAAAAGCAGGTGCCCGGCCAAATGGATCCTGGCCGGCCAACTGAATGCCTTCCGAGAATAGCCAAAAATGTGGTAAAAGGAAACTATGACTGTTTTGCAAGGGAAAATTATCCATTTGGGTGCTTTTTTTGTCTTTTTCATTCGAAAATCACTTTCAATGGGAGGCTTACTACGAAATTGGTAGTAAAACTGGCTTGATTACTACGTTTTATTTTGAATTGGTCTTTAATGTTGTATTTAATTTGATGTAATAAAAATATATTTTATGAAAAATAATATTTAACTTAAAAAATTCCTTTTCTATACCCATTTTCAGTGCCTATTTTACCGCAGAAATCTTATACCATGCCTCTGAAGGGGAAAACCCATGGATATATACAGTATCTTTAGTTTCCTCTGGCGGAATCCAAACAACCTGACCTTCCCGGTGGCAGACCGAACCGAGCATTATAATAACACTTTCTCAAAAAGGTTCTTTATGGGGTTTCCACCCCAAAGAACCCACCCAGAACGTCGCCATTAAAAGCGACGGCGAGCACAGTTAGTTTGTCGTTTCTCGTTTCCCTTTCCTTGAGTCCATTGTTCCAATGGTATTCTTCTCAGTCTCCTCCTCCTCCTCCTCGTCCTCTTTATGGTGGTTCTTCCCTTGGAGCTGTGACTATGCCCAAAAGTAATCTTCCAAGGCAAATGTGAACCACAAACAAATTTATAGCTGCAATGCGGCCAAGCCAAGCATATCTGTAGATGGAAGGGAAGAAGAGGCCACAAGGCGACTGAGAAAAAAAGTGCGGCGAAAAAAGAAAGGGGGAACTTAAAACGAAACAGTCGGGTAAGGACTATAAAAATATATACAACAATACCAAGGCAGAGGAACATAATGAGCCAGGACTGTAATCGGTTAACGGTAAATTCGAGCAGCCCAGCTGAGCGAATGTGGGCCACCAGAGAGCGAGAGAGGGTGGCGCGCAGGATAACAGACAGCGGGAGAGCCTTGTTGGTCCTTGCCTTTTGGGCTGCAGGTTCTTTGCAGTACCGCTAGCGTTTTCCTGCGTTGGCTTTGCATGGCCATTTGTTACGTATTTGGAGCAGATGATTTTAGCTATTTTGCTGCCTACTTTTCAGGGCAGGCTCTCTGTGGGTCTCTCGCCTTAAAATATTTTGCTGCATAAAACGGGGCGCTCTCCTGCAGGTCCTTCTCTCTCAAGGCTCTCTTGTTTCTCCGCTTATGCGTCATTTCTTTAGCTTTTTGGCTCTCTCTCTCTGCGTATCCCTATCGTTCAACGCTTTTCTTGCAAGCCCTGCGAAGGACAACAACAAATATTATTTCTTGCTCAATTTTATTTTCCTTTCTTGCTCCTAGGTTTCCTTTTTTGCTGCTTGTTCGCATTGCAGCATTTTACGCTCACAAGCAGGCTTTGTTTTATTTTCCTTTTTGTTGTATGTGTGAGAAAGAGCGATTGGCAGGACAGGCAGGGGGGTAAGGGGGAGGGCCTGGTACTTTGCGACGTTTTCAGCAAATGTTCGCCATTCATTTTTGTCATCGCTGTTGTCCTTGTTGTAGTTGTTGTTTTTGTTTTTGGATATGCTGCTGCTGGTGCCTGGAAACTTTTTGGCCTCGGCGCAGTTGCTTCTTCTTACTTGTTGCGTTTCACCCTGGCAAATGTGGCAAGTGGCAGTGGCAAGAGAGAGGGTGTAAACAAAATGGAATAGAATTTTGAATAGAGCTGGAAACGAAATGGAATTGGAATTAAGCTAAGCTGGTGCACCTGTACTTTAAAATACAGTCAAGCTTAGCTAAATAATTTATTTTCTATATGGAATTTTGAATAATTATAACTGCAGATCTATAATTATTATCCCTTGACTTTAATTTGAGATTTGAGATCGCAACTCTTTGATTTTTAATGATTCTTCTTTGAAAAAAATACATTTCAAACTTTAAATTTAGATCTTAAAAATTTATAGTGATTTTATTGAGTATATAAAAGATAGAAAAGCCATATTTTTTATTTTTTTCTTTTAGTCATATTTTCCTGCACTTATCAACGTGATTTTTGGCAGATCCAACGAAGGGTAATGCTTTCTCTTGGCTCCCCCCTTTTTTCATGGCTGTTTCATTAGGTGGATTTTCCACCTGAGTGACGAACTTTTCGCAAGCGCACACCCACCACCACCCTCTTTCTCCTAGCAACATTGTTCTGCATTCACAAGTTCGTTTCATGCTCTTATGGTTTTCTTTTTTATTTTCTCCCCTTCTGCATTGCTGCTGCTGCTGCTGCTGCTGCAGCTTTCATTCATGCCACGCCAGTTGACATAATGCGACATGGCCACACACAAGCAAATAACCGTCCCACCCAGACCTCAGAGCCACCCTTGAGCCACCCAAAAAAAAACCCACACCCATCGCTTCATTGTCAACTACTGCACTTGGCCAAAGTTTTCAGCCAGGCAGCGCCATGAAAACGCCATTCAAAACTACTATTCCGCCCGTCATCACATTGCCCCTTTGTTTCAAGTCACTTTTCGATCGAAAGTAGGGGTTTTGTAACCCAAAGCAACAATATAGCCGAGCGTCTTGTTTATCCGTCAAAAATAATAATAAATTTGGTTTAGACCTAGACAGGACCTCGAAACGAGTACACACAACAAACATAACAAATATTTAACTGGCTTTCAATATAAAATTGTATATTTTAACAGAAAAAGAGAAAAAGAGAAGAATAGAACTAGAAGTTTTAGAAAATTCCAGTGAGATCTTAAAAATTAATTTGATATATAATCAAGATACAATTAATACTAACAAGAGCAGCAAAAATATTACACAAAAACTTGCAAGAATTTTGAACATTTTCCTCCAAAATGGGTAAGCAAATTAAATATAAAATAAATATAAAATAAATAATATATGTATAATCAACCATTTCCCCCTTCAGATAAAACCGCCGAGCGTCAAGCCCGGCTTGAGGGTGTGGAAAGAGTCCTCAAGTTATCCGAGGAACGTATTAAAATAGCCATGATTATACCCAAGCTACTGGAGAACGCAGAGAACCTGAAAAGCGTATTGCAAAACACCCCCTACGAGGAGATCTTGGGACCCATCGAAAAGATGATCTATCACCTGGGCACGCAAACGGGTCGCTCCAAGCTGCCCCATGATCACACCACCATGCGAATCGTTGACTTCTTTCTGGTAAACTATCAAATCTATCGATTCTTTCCTCGCCTGATGCGAAATTTGGAAAATCGAGATCGTCAGCTCCTGGCCGCCTTTCATTTTCTCGTCGAGAGTGCCCACGTCCACCTGCATCGATCCTCGCGCAGTGAGATTACCAAAGAGCGCAAGCTGCATGCCATTTACCACCAGAATGTGGATATCCAGAAGAAAATTCTGGACATAAAGTCCAGTTTGGCATTTCAAAAGGTTGTGGGAAAGTGGAAGACGGCCGCCAAGGGCATATACCTCATGAAGGTGGAGGATGATCTGGCCAACAAGAAGTGGCAGAATAATGTGGCCATACAAAATGAGATGTGAGTTCTCCATTATTCTATTAGCAGTAAAATAATATTACCAACATATATATTCTTTATTTTCTTTAGTGAAAAATGCAATCGCACATTGCGCACATACCACAAGGGCAGCATGGACAGACAGAAGGAGCTGGAGGAGGAGCTTATTGCTGCCCGGGAGGCCTACGAAAAAATGACCAAGAAAAACCTTCAAGAGGAGCAAGAATTAAGAAATGAAAAGTATACAAAAATATTTAATTTTCCCTAGATAAAATTTATATCAGTAAATTTGGAACCAAACAGAAACAAGCTGCTGCTGCAACTGCAGAGTCTTCTCAAGAAATACGACACAAGTCTGGGTGAGAAGATGCGCGCTAATATTGCCATGGAGGATCAGTATCTGCTGGCCAAGAAGGTGCTCGATGACTTTATGATCCAGTTCCGGCGCGAGGAGCGTATCTACAACAACATTGTGGTGAAGCGCGAGGAGGAGGAGCGTCGCGTTCAGCAGCAGAAGCTAGTGGTGTTCATGATGAACCGAGCGGCGGCCACCATACAGAAATATTGGCGCAAATGGAAGAAGGATCAGCGTAAGAGGAACCGTCGTGCAGCCAAAAGCAAGGGCAAAAAGGGAAAGTAATAATTAATTACAATATTATTACAATTAATATTGCATCTTTATTGTACTATTCGTATACCAAAAATAATAATAAAACAGGTAAAAGTTTATTTAATAATAATTTAGAAATATTATTATAAAGGCAACATTATTTTCAACTAAACTTCTTTGGATTTTATATATTTTAAATAAAAAAAAAAACCAAATTATCAAAGTTCTCTACCTAAAAGAATCATTTTACTGCAGATTTCCTTAAACAAAAAAACTATAAGTAATATTATTAAACAAAACCCTTTTTGTGAAGTGTCTTTAATTAAGCTTTATTTATTTTACACATTGTTAACCCATGTTGGTATAGCTTATTTTTTTTGTACTATTTAATGTCAGAGCATATTCATAAATGTGCGCACATTTATGTAGGTATGCAAATTAATAATCCCCTAAGAGGAAAAACAAATGTTTGCCTGCAATTAAATCCTGTTTATTTAGCATTTATCGCACATTCACATTTGTTTTCGCTGCAAAAACGAGGACAACCTTTCCTTTGGCTGCGGGAAGGATAAAAATATAAAATATTTCAAGGGAAAAAATACATTTTTATTAACAAAAGAAAAATATTTCAAAGAATTATTAAGCATACCAAAATATATTAAGTAAAGAGGGGAATTTAAAGGTATTATGTATGCTTAATACGAAAATCAATTAAACAAAAAAAGATAATAATAAATCGTGACTGAGTAAACTCTGATAAAGGCAATATAAATAAGCCAATTTCATGTAAATAAAGTTTATTTTTAAAAGATATATATATAACATGTAAGGCAATTTCTTTTGATTTCTTATCGACTTGTGATAAATTTCGCTTCTCAGCGTGTGAGTGGCTTCCTCTGCGATTGCGAAAATCCAACACAGAGAATGAAAACGCACACACACACACACACATCCACTCATGGAGAAATGCAAGGGAAAGCCGAATTTTCATGTCTTGCGGGTCGAACGAAAAATGGCGCATTGCTGTCGTCGCCAAGCGACAACGACAACTACAGTACGCCCCACTCCTCTTTGGCCCCGGCACCCGATGTTTGCTGCATTGTTACTTCATTTTCGTTTTCGTTACCTATTCCCCACCATCAGCCATCAACCCTTAACACTACCCCGCCCCCCATGTGTCCATGTCTAATTTTCCAGAGGTTAACATACTTAACTTGTTGGCATGCGTTGCAAATGCGCCAAGGCTGCGTTGCACCAAGCGGCGCCACATTGCGACAATTCGCTGCGGCAAAATCGCTGAGGAAATCGTACAGCAGCTGGAAAATTGCGCAAAATGGCCAAATGTCCAACTGTCCAAGTGTCCAACTGTCCCATGTCCAATGTACAATCCCAGTGGAATGGCCAAGCCAGCGTGCCATATATGGTATATGTATATTCTACATGGTAATTGCACACGCATATCCTTTGGCCAGTATTCTCGGCCACGGATTTGCGGGACAAGTGTTGCCTACGCTGAATCCCACGGAGGGGGGAGTCCCTGCAATCTTTTGGAAAACCAAAATATATGTTACACAATTCTGATGGCTTTACTTTTATAGAGATTCCTCAATTAAGGAACAAGGATACAGTGGGAAAAGTTATCCTTATTATAGCTGCGGGCTAAAAGCATAATTTTATAAACGAAATTTAGTTGTATATAACTTTACACAATGAAATTTCCAGCCCTCAAATTTTAATAATAAAAACTATTATTTTATAGAAATTATACAAATAAATTAAATTGCAAAATTTTTGTAATTTAAACACGGTTTTTTAAATATATATAATCTTTTATATATCTATATATAATCTTTTGCAAGACAACATTGCGTAAGAGTAGTATCTGCAAGTGCAGTTTTCGGGACACATTTCTTAGAAAATGTATATTTTAATAGTAAAAATAATTATTTTGTATAAATTGATCAAATAAATTAAATTCTAAATTATTATATTTTAAATAAAAAATGTTCATTTGTATTTATAACCAATCTTATGTGAACAAAAAGCTTCTGCAAGTCAACACTGCGTATGTGTAATATCTGCAAGTGTAGTTTTTGGTAAACATATCTCAGAAAATTTATATTTTAATAGTAAAAATCATTATTTTATATAAAATGTGATATTATATGATTAATTCATAGTTAATTTCTTATTACAAAGTTTATTTGGTTTATTATATTTACAAAAAAAAAACATTTAAATTAAAAATATAAACAAAGTTGGCATCTATATCATAACGCGTCCTTAAGAACAAATTTCATTTTATTTAAATAGCGCAACAACTCTAATTTCTTAACACCCAATTCATAAAACCATTTTTCTTACACTCCCTTAAATATGAATCTTCATATATCTCTAAATTTTTGACATATATGTAACTTTCAAATTCAAAATTTATTTCCCCCTGGACTGCTCCCAATCTCATCATGGCCAAGCGCGACATCCTGACCATTTTCCCCTCGAGGGCCAACTCGGTGATTATGAAGCTGCGCGTCCTGGCGGCCAGGAGAGGCGTGGGTCTGCTGAAACGGAAGCGGGATGCCATCGATATGAAGCTACGCGAGCTAAAGCGTTATTTAAACGAAAAGGACGAAGATGTGGACGAGGCAATACGACAAGCAATCTTTTCTTTGGCCAAGGCCCATCTCCTGGGCGCCGATTTCAGGCCGCAAATGGTGAGCAGCAGCAAGGTGGACTCGGTGAAGATACGCCGAACCTTCACCAAGATTGTGGGCGTCACTCTAAGCTGCTTGGAGCTGGAGTTGCAGAGGGCCGGCTCCACGGGATTGCTACTCGCCGGCGCCACGGGATTTCCACTCGCCGGCCTGAGTGTGGGCGGATCCCAAGTCAACCGGATCAGGGAAACATATACGCAGGCACTCCTCGAAATGGTGGCCTGTGCCTCCATCATTGTCCAGGTGCGCATGCTGGAGGCGGCCTCCTTGCAGACCAACATGCGAGTCAATGCCCTGGAACATGTGGTAAGAAGAAAACATTCATTTTGAATTTAGGAAAATTGCATTTCTAGATTTTACTCACCCCTAGGTAATACCGATTCTGCAGAATACCTCCACCTATATAACCGGTGAGCTGGAGGAGTTCGAAAGGGAGGACTTCTATCGCCTCAAGCGATCCCAAGCCAAGCAGATGGAGGCCAAGTCGGCCTTCTCCGAGCTGATCAAAACCAAGGACATGACTGTCGAGGAGCGGGCGAACTATTCGACAAAGACTGCGGGCATATTAGCTCCCAAGGCCGATGTCCATTTCGATGCCGACGAGTTCGATGCGCAGCGGGTTAAGACGAGGAAGCGGGAGGCCAAGCTATCCTTAACCCAAGCCACACAGACCAGCGCCTCTTTCGCCTCGCCCAGCGCCATAAATGTAATGCAACAGGGTCGTGACCCATCCGTGGCCACCCTTGATATTAACAGCGCCAAGCGCCTGCTCCTCGAGGATTCTCGGAGATCTAGTACTGTGGAGCACTTCTTGGGGTCAATAACTCTAAAGGAAAGTGATGATTCGGATAGTCAAGATGCAAATAATAAATTTAATAAAAATAAAACATAAACACAAACTATATATATTGTAAATCCAAATTGCAGCCAAAATAAGAGCAACTAAATAATCTTTTTTTTTTTTTGTTTGGGCAAAACTTACACAGTCAAATCCTCTCTCATTTTCGCGCTTCTTTTTTGGAGCGGGAGAGACATGCAGAAGTTTTGCCGCCAACAAAAGGCCAAATCCCAAATCTGACGGGAACAAGCGAGCACGACATCACTGTTACGCTCTCGATTACTCTCTAACCGGTTCGCTCTTCTGCCTCTTTGTGTCTCTTGCTTCGCCAAAACGTATACAGTAGCGTCGATAGAGGGGTATATACAGTAGCGCTGGCAGAGGAGTATGTAGTCAAAATAAGGGGGGGAGGGCAGGGTTAATATATATAGTCGGCCCCACTCAAAAAGTCGGGCAAAAATTGTTCAATCGTCGACCGTTGCGGACGGAAAATCAGACTAGGATCGTGAGTTGATTTTGCATATAGTACCAGTACCTGAGACAGCGGGCTGGCAAAGTTCCGTTCTAGCCGTTTAGAAAAAAACCCAAAAACCAACGCTGAAATACTTGAAAATCGGGCGAAAAAAAATGAAACGAATATCTGTATAAAAACCGAATATAGCCCTCCTCCTCCTCGCCACATATCTACTATATAAACGAGAATTTCTGCCGTGTGCGCGCGTGTGTTTGGCATATTTCGCACAATAGATGAAAAAAACCAATGAAAGCCACAAAAAAATAAAAAGAAATGAAAGAAACGCAAGGCGAAAATTTGTATTAAATTCGGAACAACAAAAACAACTACAGCCACAGCTACAGAATTTAAGAAACTGCCACGGCAAGGAATAAGGCGTCGCGGTGTAGCTTTTTATTTTTTTCCCCCACCTCTTTTTGTGCCGATTTTTCGTCGCTTCTTTTCCAAGCTGTCATGGCAGTTTCTTTCCTCATCCACCCCTCCAGTTCCAGCGTGCCCTAAACAAAAATCCATTCTTCTTGCTCTCTTTTTGCAGTGTTTAATTAGTAACAAATAAAGATAAACCCGCGTTCCGTAATTCCACTTACACACATACCAACCGTCGCCGCAGCGGATTAAAACTTCGTCACCTTCTTAGCAACAAAACTACAACAAAAACCTACAAAAATGGTAAGTTTATGGGGCAACTATATATATATATATATATATAGATAGTAAATATGTAGTAGGAAAAACATGTGCATCTTGCCTTTTTGTGTTTACACAAACGTGCGGGCCATTTTCCATTGAAATTTCCACACGGTTTTCGCGAAAAATCAAAGTCAGACAGCAGCGGCAAGGTAATTACCATTAGTGTGAGCGAGAGGGGGCTGGGGCATGGAGATGGCTTCCAATTAGATGTTGTTTATATGGTTTTAACGGCTTTCTACACAGGCATGAACTCGGACTCGCACACACCCAATTCACCTCCCAAAAACACCCCGTCGAAAAGCAGCTGTCCCCGAGAATCCTAAAATCCGTGAATTTCGTTTACATTTCGCACCCCGAAAAAAGTCTATAAATTGCAGTAGGGAGTAGAAAAAACTGGTTTCTTTTGAAACACACATTATTTCAAATAAAAAAGTTTACAAAGAGCAAATATCCTGTAAAATTAAGTATTTTTATTAACTATCATAAGATTTTCAAAATAAACGTTTCCTGAAATATTGAAAAATATAAATAAAATCTTAACTCCCAAAAACTTGTGAAGTTTCACTGTAGTTCACCCCCCCCTGGCACAGACATGGAATTTATTTTAACCCCATTAAAAAAGAGAGTTGAACTGCAGCCGACGGGGGGTCACTAAAGAATTAAAAGATACAAAAAATGGTGCAATTAAAAACGAAACCCAATGTCAATAGCAAGAATTTACACACATGTCACGTCACTCGTCAAAATAATTTCCCCAAGGCTGGCACACATACACAAGCAGGGAATATTAACTCTCGATCAGGTTGAAATATAATAATTCCATGACGCTCGAACTTCCTCCGATTGCAGCCGCTCCCCTGCCAAAATCCAATCAGGCATGGAAATATGGAAATTCTTATCAGCATCTCGAGCAACACCTCATTTTGGTATCTCCTCCACCCCTCGCTTCTGCCTTTCGGTTGCAAATTTCTCGGGGGAAAATTCTGTTGGTCATAAATCAAATGTGCTTTTGGCAAATTTGCTAAACATTTATGAGGAATTCAAACAGAGGCACACGCGCTGCCATTCTCAAAAAGATCCCCCCAAATTATGGAGAAGCCTCCGTCCGAGTTTTCCCTTATCAGTGGAAAATATGTGTGTGTTTGAATATTGATGAACAACACAAAATTGCCGGCTCTCGGCCGCTCCGCTTTGCCCCGCCGTTCGTTTTTTAGCCGTTCCCTCTATTTGCACTTTCTGATTGTATTTTTTATTTACCGCACATTTGGCCGCAAAAAGTGAGGTTAAAATCTCCCATGGAAACGCTGAAAAAATTCTTGCGGCTCCGAGGAATTTTGTCGCTCTCTCTCTGGGTCTCTTTCTCTCTTCTAGTTGCGCATAACCGTTTCTCTCATAACCGTTTCACACACTTTTCGCTCTCTGGCTGTGTGCACTTATTTCGTTCTCCCTTTCTCTCGGTCTGCACATTTGTTATCAGTTTCGTTTTGTGCTGCGTCGCTCTGTCTTTCTCGCTCTCTGCCGCTTCCCGTTTCTTTCCGATTTCAGCTTTTTTCGCGCTTGGCACTTTTATCGGCGCCTGTCTTTTGTTGTTTTCTTCCATAACCGTTTCATTTGCCGCATTGCGGTTATTTTGCTGTTTCGTCTTCGTCTTTGTTCGTTTGCTTCGCTCGTTCATTCGTTCGGCTCGCCGAGTGCGCAAGTGTGTGTGAGTGTGTGTTGCTGCCTGTTCCACTTTGTCTTTTCGCACAAAAATTGTATTGTAACGGAACAGGCGCAGCAAAGGGGAGGCGGGGCCGATGAGGTGGTGGGGAAAATGAAGAAAAATTCCTGCTAGACGCCGCTTAACCACATAATCCAATTTTCTTGTCGCCTTCTTCTTGGCCGTCCTTCTTTGCACGTTTCACTTCTATTTGGCTTTCTGCCTTTGTGCCTTTTGATAAGAAGCCCTCCTTCTTCGTTGCCTTCACCCCCTCCCCCCTTCGCTTTCTTATGCGACACCCCGCCCCCCACACCCACTTTTCGGCCTCATCTGGCGTCGCTTAATTTAATTAGCGATTTTTACAGCTCACGCAGAATGCCAACAGCTTTTAATTAAAATAAATCGCTATACCGTTCCCAATTTGTTGCCCTGATTCAGCTGCCAAACTTAACCTGGCTCGAAGGAAAAGGTTCTGGCATTTATTAGTATTATTTTTTTTATTAATATACTTAAAAATGAATTAAAATTAAGTGGAGGAATGAGTTTACAACAATTTTGTTGAATTTAATATTATTTTTTATTCCAAAATGATTAGTTTCAAAATATCTAAAATTTAAATTCGAATTTTAAAATTCGCTTGAAAATGTATCTAAAAGATGAGTTTATCCATGAGTCAGAGTTCTTGGGCTGACTTCATCGATCATATGGCTTTATGATGAATACTACTACTTATCCGGTGATGTGAGTGGCATATTAATAGCAAAAAAATGACCGGCTTGTGGCTTCCATTTAACGTGGCTTTTTCCCCAGCTTAAACCCCCGTTCGCTTGCACCGATTTTGTACCCAAAAACCATGTTTAACAGCCATTCATAAATCCAAACTAAACCCACGGAAACCGGTTGCTACCGGCAAATAATGAAAAAAATAATACAAAATCAAAAGAAGTAGACATAACAACGGTAAATCGGCAAACTTGAATTCAACATAAAGTTTGAGTTGAAACTTGTTTTTCTTCTGTAAAATATATGAGTATTAACTGTACTTTATGAATTATGAATCATAACCAGAGTTGAGCTTGTACATATTTATTTTTATATAAATTAAAGTCTTCGTTATCGTTTTATATTTAATATTTATCAAGTTGAAAACTCATTCCTTTTCGATGGATCACATAAAGTCATCACCCCGGCAACGAAACCCATGACTCACTTTGTCAAAAATAAATAAGAAATAAGCCTGATAAATACGCACAGCTTGAGTCCTGGTCTCCGCTTTGAAAATTGCAAAACTGGCGAAAAATTCCAGCAGGCACTGTTTATTTGATATTGGAGCCTCTCCCGGGATGCCGTGGGCGTCCGATTGTGCATATAAATGGATTACCAATTAGGCCGTTGTCCCCCCACCACCCCCAGCGTGCCACCCACCGATTAACGACGATCCATTAATGGATCTATCTGGTAGTGGGTGGGGTTTCTGTTGTTATTTGCATTTGTCACCAGCGAGAGCGAGGGAGAGCTTTGGGATTTGGATTTGGATCTGACTTAGTCATGCCTGCTGCTGCCAATGACATAACCTCCACTTTATCTGCTGCAGATAAGCTGGGCAAATTCAATTGAACGCCAACGCGACAAACTCCGAATAAAAAAAATGGGTAAAAACAGGTGGCAGGCGGTCGGCAAACCAAATGTACTGGTATTTACTGTTTAAATTTACCCAAAATGCCGAGATTAGATAAGTTCAAGAGCAGGGCGCTATAATTCCAATGCCAATTGCTGATTTGCTGGGCTAAGAGTACATTATAACCAACATTGTTTTCTTGCTATTTCGTCTGCAACGGAAGTTGTCCATAAAGGTGGGTCTGCTGTTGTGAGTAGATTTTAAAAGGAAAAAGCCTTCAAATTAATGATTAGATAGGAGGTAGCTTTATCTAAAAAGGTTGCAGAGGTGTTTCAAGAGTTACAAAGTTAAAATATTAAACTGAAACCCCCAAAGAATAGTAATTACCCTTAAAAAAACTAAGAAGTGAATTGAATTATATACAATTTTAATGATTTTAAAGCAGCGCTTTTATATATATTTTTTTTTGCCTGCCCCTTTGTCAGTTATCAGCTTGAATAAATATAAATAAATATATAATTCTCTGACGCAGGCAAAGTTTGCGTTTGCATTTTTGCCTCATGATTAATAATAACAATTATCGCGCTCTGATATATACAGTCAAACCAGGCCTTATATTATATTCTATATAGATATATACAAAGCTTTTTAAAGTTCAAATAAACATTTATATGCCATAAAACAAAACGGTTGAATTTTATATGTCCGGTTTTTGGCTCTGAAGATCATATTTTGGCTAGGTGTCCTCGGCTTCCAAGGGGGGGAGGGGATGCAGACTGACAACTCGCACGTCCCATGTCACACATACATCATTCCGCCTGACAATAAAGCAGAAACCCCTCCGAAAAGATGGTATTGGATGTCGTCTTCGCTTCCTTTCTTTAGAATCTCGTTCCTTCGCTGACGTCAGGTTTTTTGTTGCGTTTGTTGATTTAGCGGAAACTTAACACCATTTTGGGGCGAAGATACCGGTGGTGCATAGATACAGAGGGAAAGATACAATTGCGCCAGACAAACAATATAAGCAAAATTATTCAAATTAAACACAATTGTTTGTTATTCTCTCCTTTTGTTATTCTTAATTGTATTCTTGGGTAGTTTTCCATGCTGTGTGTGTGTGTGTGTGACTTTGAAATGCCATCGAGATGTCATTGAAAATTATTTCACAAAACTTCTACTCGTACAATTGGTAATCAATAGCTGTAATATTTATTTTCTAAGCAAAGAGACAAACTAATTATGGTACTGCATTCAAAGTCTTATTGTGTGGCAACTAATTAATCTGAAATATCTTAATTATTGTTTGCAGGCCGATCAGCTGACAGAGGAACAGATCGCCGAGTTCAAAGAGGCATTCTCGCTATTCGACAAAGACGGCGATGGCACCATCACAACAAAGGAGTTGGGCACAGTCATGCGCTCCCTGGGACAGAATCCCACAGAGGCTGAGCTGCAGGACATGATCAACGAGGTTGATGCCGATGGTGAGTAAAGGGGGAGAAATTCTGGGATTATTTCAGGAGATTCCCATCATTAAATTAACATAAAATGGTCCGTTGCTTATAAATATCAAGTCAGTTAGTTGTTCTTAAGGAAATTTGGGATATAATATTGATTTTGGTTAGTTAAAAATTTGATTTATAAACAGATTAGCAGCTTAATTTGAGGTTTAATAGGGAAACATTGCGGAAATCTTCAACTAAACTTATTCAAATATATTCAAAGTTTTCAACTTGCATTTTCTAATTAAAAACTCAAGTTTTTGTAACAAAAAAAAGGTTATAACTTTTCAACTTTTGAATACTTTCATTTTACTTGCATTTTCTAGTCATTAAATATATATTATTAAGGCTATGTAGTTTAAATTTTAAACACCAAAGCTAATTGAGTTAAACTCTGTGAATATTCCATACGATAAAGTCAGAGTTTAGGGTCTTACGACTCTATATAATGTGCCAATGATGGCCTGATTCGTTGTGGTTTCTCGCATAAACAAACTAGTGTGAACCCCTTTTGGCCCGTTCCCGTTCACGTTCCCGGGATGTCTAATTTTGTTTACCCAAAAATCTATTGCTGTTCTGGGCCTAATCCCTCTCACACTCGGATATCTCGGAGCAACCAATCTCCTCCTCTCGCAGACAGACATAGATCAGACCAATATTTGGACGACAAACAATGGGTGAAGGAAAAAAAAAAGAAAATCATTTCTTGGCTAAAAATATGCAACAAAAACACGTCATAGCCATTAAAAATAGACGACTAAAATATTTTGGCTCTTGTCTTTGGCAGAGCGCGGCTGCTGTCCGATTTTTTTTCTATGTTTTTCTGATGGTTTCCTTTTTGTTTTTATTTTTATTATTTGTAGAATTTAATATATATATTTTCTATATTTTTTTGTTACTTGACAAAAGGTGGTTTTAGTGTAACAGAAAAAAAATTATACGGGAAGATCAATTTTTATTTTTGCTGCTCAGAGCAAATCTAGCGACAGGCGACTCACGCCTCGCGCCAAAAAATTTGAGGGGGAAATATGGGGAAATGGAAAATGTGTCGCCTGTTTTTATAGCGTGAGGTGTTTCACCTTTTGGCCGAAAAACTAGATTGCCAGAAATGTTCTCGCAAAAGAAAGTGGAAAGCATATTTTGAGGGTAGCTCTATTTTCTCTCGAATAAAAATTTGCACGAATTTTGAGAGGAAATTTTGTGGGTTGTTATTTTCACAGAATATATTTTACATATTTTAAATTAAGGAGATTTTTGATATTTAATTTGGTAGAGCAGAAATTTATAAACTATAAACTAACATTAATTTTTGTACTTCGAGAAAATTTTCTCTATTTAAAAAAATTAAATTGCAAGAGACTGTTATAAATTTGCCTTTCTAAACTATCTTTTTAACTTCTTTTAAATCTTGACTAAGAAAAGTGGAATTTATATCTCTTAGACCTTTTTTACTGTCTTATTTTACAAAGATATATTTGTATCTTTTTTGGGGGAACCTAAAACACATCAAAGCGTAACAAGTCTGTAGCAAAAAGTTCCCCCAACATTATTCTTTCATAACTTTTTTTTTTTGGTAGATGTCCCCGCCCAATTTGCATTTGTTGCTGGGCTGCTGCTGCTGCCTGTTTTATGATTCCATTTTCTTTGCTAGCTTTTCCTTTTGCTTTGGTTTTGTTCTTGCTGCTGCTTTCTGTTGCGCTTGCACGTGGAAATTGTGTGCGCATGTTGTTGAAAATATCCAGGACAAAATCTGCAAAGTCTCGTCGGTGTCCTGCACAGGATGTTCTTTAAGCGCAGGCGCCGGAAAAACTCTCCCACAATTTCCCACTCTCCCCTCACCATTTCTTTTCTTTTCCAACTTTTTTTTCACGACTGTCAAAGGGGTGCAATATTGGGTTGGGTTGGGTTGAGACTCTACTCTTTATCAGAGCTAAAAATAGTTTTCCCCACTTTTTTCGCAACTTTATTCGCTGGAATTTGCATATGTTGCAAACTTTTTCATTGAGTGGAAAGCCAAATGTTTTGCCAACTTTATTTTCCAGCGTTTAATATTTGAAATTACTTTGTGGAAAATTGTGCATGAGAGATGTTCTCTCTAATTTACTATTCCCCAAGTGGAATGCAGCAGAGCTGCTCCAAAGCACCCACTCACATGTCGCCAGCTCCTCCTCCACGGCAGGCCAGAAATCTGACGGAAACATTAAACATTCATTACTTAACATTTTGTTGGCGTCGCGCCGACGACGATGACGATGGCCAAACTGCATGCAAACGACCGCATTAGTTGTATTTTTTTTAGATTTCTTATTTTTTTTTTAGCAGAGGGGCGGTGGCCAAATGGGTTTGTCCAGTGGAATAAAAATAAAACTTGGCAAAAGAAAGGAGCGAACAGAATTAATAATCTACCATGACAGTAACTATTCTATGAATATTTGCACATTTCAGCGAGGCTTTTAAGTTATTTAAAAAATTACTAAGGCTCTAAATAAATACTAATAAAAACTCTACAAAATGTATTCTCAGAAAAATAATTTTTTTGAAGCTTAATTAATTATTTAATTTAAATAATTTAAAAATTCGAAAATATATATTACGACTCAAAATAAATGTATTTTATGCATTTTAATAATTTAATAAAGCCTTTAAGTAATTTGTATTTGTATAGGAACTCTAAAAAATAATTAATAATCTATTTAATCTTTCTAAAACAACCTTAAGGTTTTCCTAACCTGTAATTTAAAAAACAGCATTTTTAAGCCTTTCAAATCAGCTCTTAAATGGAAATAAAACCCTTATATGTTTCTTAATATAAAGAAAATCCATTAAATATTTTGAAACCCAACATTCAAGTTTCTAAAACCAAAGATTCCACTTACTTAAACCCGACTGTAAAATCCAAAAAGCATAGAAAACTGCAAACCAAACTAAATTTAGCGCGTCTCACAAAAGACACAGAGTGAAGGGGGAAGAAAAATAAAATCTTATTAAAATTTTAAATTGTCTGCAAAATTTTGCGCGCAACGTTGCGAATCGGAAAACCCAGAAGAAGGGGGGCGACGGAAAAGAGTTTTCAGCTGAGGAAGACGTAATGGAAACCGAAAACCCCGCCAGACATTGGCCATCAACACAGCGACGCTAATGGCTAAAAGGCGAACGGGGGCTAACATCATAATTGGGATGCGCGTCAAAGTCTAAGGAGCGTCTAAACCAAAATGGCAAGAAATTTCTCAATGATTCTTACCGCTGGTATTTTTGGTCTTCTTCTCGCTTTTGGGGAAATCCTATCGACAAAGCCAAAAGCAACAGAAAATCGCGTCAAATGTTTTAAATAGAATCATAAATAGCAACAGAAAACGGAGGCAAAGACAACAAGCAACCAAAACAGCCGAAAATCGAAATCGCAACACAAAATTTTGGGAATTGACTGAACACACCGCCGCCACCCGTCGATATTTTATTTGATGTGCTAGGCTATTTTCGATATATATGTATGTATATATCCTATATATATTTATACTTTTTGGCACTCAATGTGGTCCCTTTATGGAATAATAATAATACTTCAATTAGCTGAAATGGAATCACTTCCAGATTTATTTATTTTAGTTGAAATTAATTTGTTTTCTTATAAACCATATATTTTTCTTGCTCGTAATCTGATTTGTTTGTTTATTTTGTTGAACATTTTGCTCTGCTTTTTTAGATCATAATCTTATGATGTTCTTTGACCTACGGCTGGTGCTCTCTTTTATTTTTGAAGAAACTTTTTGATATATAACTTATCATTTTCATTAAATCTAAATGGCAGTTGAGAAGGTTCCTTCTTTTTCGGTCATATACGGAAAGTTTTTCCCATTTCCCCCAAAAAGTAATAAAAAACACATTCAATTCACAAGAAACAAAATGATAGCCCACAATAAGAGAAGAGGATGCTCCATGCTCCATTTGGTTTTCAGGGTAGAAAATGGAAAATGGAAAACTGAAAAACATTTTATACTGCTGTATCATTTCATGGACAAAAGGCTCTTCTTCAGGCTAACTGAAAAACAGGGTTTCCCCGGGAATGGCTTGAGAAAGTCAGTCAATAACAATTAAGGCCAAAAGTTGTTGCCTCCGTGACGGAGGGAGGGGAGAGTCGAGCCAACTATTTGCAACTTTAAACCAAGTCAAGCCGGAGGGAAACTTTTTTAATTAGTATAACAAGAATTTTGGTCCGGCGGACCACTTCATTTGTATTTCTGCAAAATGTTTGTATAAATTCTTTAACAAATTTTCCTTCCACTTCGGTGAACCAGCCGGATCTCCGTCCTTGGACGAGATAAGGGAGCAAGTGATTTAACAGGAACGGGATTAGGCAGACTTATCTGCCACACTTTATAAGGTGGCTGGGTGGTGGCTTCCACGGACACACACACGTGTAGAAAGTTTGTTTGGGGGCTTAGGCAAATATGAAAATATGCTCGATTATATGGCTGCCAGGGATTTCTCTGGCGGCAGATCATCACGGCCAGGCCAAGGAGGAGCTTTAAGTAGTGTACACACAGCCCCCAGGGGACATTATACGCTTGGGAGGATTGCTGGAATGGTGAGCAAACTTTGCCATAATGAAGAGAAACGTTAGCTTTGGTGTCTTTATCCCTGACTTGAATTTATTATACCAACGCGCCCTGGGTGGAATTTAAATTGATGATGGCCACCAAATCCCACTTCCTCCCACCCACAATGCAAAATTAATTGTTATTATTATTGTTATTATATATATACTCTTCTCTCCACGCACAGGCAACGGCACAATTGACTTCCCAGAATTCCTTACAATGATGGCACGCAAAATGAAGGACACCGATAGCGAAGAGGAGATCCGGGAAGCCTTCAGAGTGTTCGATAAGGATGGCAACGGCTTCATCTCAGCGGCCGAGTTGCGTCACGTGATGACAAATCTGGGCGAGAAACTCACAGACGAGGAGGTCGATGAGATGATCCGTGAGGCTGATATCGATGGTGATGGTCAGGTCAATTACGAAGGTGAGTTGATAGCTCTCAATGTTAGGTATTTCGATGTTAAATTGATAAATTGGCAGGATTTAATACGGATTTTTGTGTATTTTTATAGTTAGTTTGTAAAGAGAGAAAAGTATTTGTTAATATTTAATGTTTTGTTTGAATTAAATGTAATTATAAAAGAATTTTGATATATTTATGAATTAAAAAATGTATATATGTCTAGAAATTAATTTAAATTAAGAGAAAATGTTATGTTTAGTTGATAATTGTTACATCAATTGTAGTCTTAAAAAGAAAGGTTAGCAGCACAAGGGTTTTCCGAATATTTATAACAGAATTTCATAAATTGTCAAAGGAATATTAAGGGACTTAAGAACCCTTACTTCTAAGCATACTTTAATCCTACAAACACAGATATATCTTGTGATTCCATAGTTTCTTCAATAACCTTCCCAATTAACTGCTGAAATCTGGGCTTTTCCCTTAATGATGATTTTCCTTCGCTTTCGTAAGAAGGTGTTGTTGTCTACTTACATTATTTCCGCCATATTTTGACCCGATATTTAAGTGTTTTGTGTGTCGCGTGTTGGCCCACTAATTGGATCTGCTTTTGTGGGTTATGTGTTTGCACCTGCCAGGCGGGCAACTATAACAACGATTGAATCATGGCATTGCATTTGAGTCACAATTGGCACTTGCCTGTGTCATATGGCTTTACTAATTCACATGATCTCTCTGCCCAGTGTCTCTACTGCTCTCTGCCTGACTCATTATAGTAATACTTATGGCTATATATACAAATATATAGAGAGAGTAATATATATATATCTTGCCATGTGTGTTCTTTTGTAATTTTTTTAATTGCTTGAAAATTGATTTTTCCAGAGTACAGAACACAAAATGAAACAATTTTAAGTATGGGCTAGTTTTTAACACAAATTTTCCAAGGCATGTCCTCCCACAGAAAATATTCCTTTTGTTTCTCGCTCAAAGAAACCGGGCCGGGGGCCGGCAAAGTAGCAATTAAAATCGGACAGTATTTCCCCTTCTACACTATATATATATATGTAGTGTATATATATATCTACGTTCCTTCCTCAAGTTCAAATAGAAATCGTTTTTGGCTGCCGCTGCAAACACTTCTCGGATCAAATAGATTAATCACAAGTAATTTATGAACAAAATACATAAAAATAGCGAACAAGTTTAAACAATTTAAGAAAATAGAAATGAAAGCAAGGCGTTGATGTGAGTAAATGATGTTTTAGTGGGATTTTTATGTAGTGTTTGATTTTATGTCAAAGATAACGTTGAGTTCTAGTCATTTGACAAACATTGATAAAGAATTATAGGAAAAGGGATTAAGATTAGTTGAAGTGCACTTCAAAATGTCAGATAATTGAATTATATGGGGTTACGTGGAAGGTGGATTTTACAGAAATCGTTCAAAGGGCTTGTTATCAGAAGATAAAGATAATGACTTGAGCTTGTTTAAAGTTCTAAAAAAGTTATGTTATTATCAAAGAAAAATTTATAATAAGGCCAGTAAATATTAATTATTTTAAAATGGAAAATTTATATAAATTTAAATACTGCTAAATTATTCCAAAAACTCTTCTCTTGAAACATTTCCAACCCATATTTCCTAGCCATATTTCCCTGGCCAATTATTTCCTGTGGCTGCGGCCTGCTTCTGCTCTTAATCAGCATTTTCTTTTAATGCCTTTCGCCACTTTTCCTGCCGCTTAAATTGAAATGTTTTTAAAAGCCAAAATAAATGTCGCGCGTAAATTCCACACTTAAATGATTAACCTGCCGGGGCAAGCGGCACACAGCTCACAGCGAGCACGGCCCACGGCAACAGTGCGAATGGGAAAGAACAATTAAAATTAAATATATATATCTTTATACATATATATATATATATATATATATATAAATATTGTGCAATATTCCTTAATTTCCCCGGGGCTGATCCGGTGGGGAGGATGTGGCGTGGCATGAACATTGACCGAATGAATCTCACTCGCCGCCACCGAAATCAGCATAACGTAAATATAAAATGCGCATTGTTGCCATTTTGCTTATTGCCAATTAACCAAAGTCTTTATTGTTGTCTTGCCGGCTATACACACACACACACACACACACACACACAAGGAACCCCCTCGCCTCACAACACCACCCACCCAACCCACTTGCTTTTGGTAATTTTGCAAGTGAAAATTATATGGCGCAAACAATGAATATGCAGAGAATAAGAGATATTGGGGGTTTGGGAATGAAATGAGACTTACTTTGGCCTTCTGCCAGATACAGAAGAAAATGTGCTAAGGGAAGAAAGCAGCCGCCAGGAGAACGAGTCGGAAAATCAAATAAAATGTTAAACAAAATACAAAGAACAACAAATTAAACATTAGCGAGGCAAATTAAATGAACACATCTCCCCAGTGAGAAAGATGTGTTGCTGAATTTGGAATTTGGTAGCAAAATACAAATGCAAATAGATATATATATATGTATGTATATCTATATCTATTTAGAGGGAGAGTGAAAAAAAGAACCTTAGAAATGATAGAACGAGTAAGTTTGGCGAATGTAAACAAAACGACGAAAGATAAACAGCAGAACCACCAGGAAAGCCACCACGTAATGGGGGGGTGGGTGGTTGCCTTCTAGGGGGAGGTGCGGTTTAAAAAAAATGCATGAAAATTTGCTAAATAAATTTACATATACATTTGGCAGCTGGAAAAGTTGGTAGGCGATCTTCACGGTTGCCTAATATCATTTTAATTGCCCTACAAATAGCTCAGGTCAATGAAAAATTATACTTAACCTTTATTTTCGCGAGTTTAATGCACTACAAGAAATGGTTCTTTCTTTAAAACGATAATTTTTTGTATATTTTCAAAGAAATTAATAATGTTTGTTCATTTTAAAATCGTATAATTAAATTTCTGAGAAAATGAAATACATTAAAAACAACAATATTAAAAATATGACTAATTTTGTTCAAAGAAAAACCGAAAAAGAAACCTAAAGTTCTGGGAAATATAGAATTTCCTTTCTTAAAGGGGAATTTTGAGTTGATAAAAAGTAAAGACTTGAAATATTGATAAGCAATGACACATGACTTGTAGAGTATTTTTTAAAGGAAATTATCCAAATCAATTAAAAAATTGTATATATTTTCCCTCAGTGAAAAACCCAACTGGTCAGGTAATGGGCGTGTCCTTAAGGTGTGGGTTGTTTTTTTTTTCCTGCGATGTTTTAGGTCTGAGAGATGTAATCAAAAGAGCGAATGTCGAGGAGGAGCATTATTTGCATGTGGGCAAATGTCAAGGGCTTGGAACTCTCCCTTCTCCCCCTGGGGGTTTGTAAGCTCTTCGGGTATTTTGCATACCATGTCGGCTTAGCCCTTTTCCGGGCGTTGCCTGAACTTTGGCTAATAACATTTTATTTTTAAGCCCTTTTACGACAGCCAGCCGAAAAAGGTTTTCGCTTTATTAGAAAAAAGGTGTGTTTTGGTTTGGCAATTTGAGTGCTAGTCTCGAATAACAATTTTATAAATGTTGGGGTAAACTTCCCCAAATAAAAAAGAAAATGTTGATAGCCATCGATTGCATGAGAAACGTTTGATAATATTGGTTGCCTAGGCTAGACATCTAAATTTCAACTTAGACATTTATAAAGTTAACATGAAAGTTAGATTAGATTGTGGCCAGTAACTAGGCCAACTCTTGTACTTGCAATTAAATTTAATTTCCTAAAAGATTCATTTGATTTTAGATTCAAAATTAAAATTATCTGTAAGGATTTCTTCGTTCTATTTGAACAATCTTGACCATTGGCCCCAAAAGAAAAGCCACCTAATTACACACCCACTCAATTAGCTTGTTCTCTTGCTGCCTCTGGCTTTTCTTTCTGTATTTTTCTTGAAATATTTCAAAAATGCAGTCACCCTAGGCGAAAAAAAGAGGAACAAAATCAAAACAAGACCATGCAATCAACGAGAACAGATGCAGCAGCAGCCAAGCAAAGGCTGAGAATTTTCCTCCTTTTTAAAAATAGAAATAGGCAAACACCTGATAAATTGGGGACACCAGCACTGCCACTGCCCACCCTTCGTGGTTTCTTTTCCCTCCATTGTAGTTGTCTATTGATTGAGTCGATGATGCAGAATTTCCTTATATTTTCTTCTTTTTTTTTTGTATCCATCAATTCGCAAACAATGCGGCAGAGACAGCGTCTTTATTGCATTCTGCTTCCGTCGCAGCATCCTCTGCTTTCTATTTTTGGATGAGGAAAAGTAGAGAGTACATAATCTCTGGCGATTGACTGTCTGAGTCTTTGCACTCAATAAATTTTCCCTTGTGAACAGAGAGACTATCTAGCATATAGAGTCTGCAAAAATATAGTAAAGGCCAAGAAAATAATATTTAAATAAATGATTTGGTATATAGATTTCTTTTAAAGCTGTAAAAGAGGTTTAAATAGGGCGATTAAATTTATTATTTGAAATATTGATTACTTCCTTTATAAATCTTTGAATTGTTTTAATTTTGTTTAGTATTTAAAATCTTATTAATTTTTGATTAAATTATATTAGTTGTATTATCTTAACATGTGCTGTATATCGAATGTGTGTTTGCGGCCAAGTGTTTTCATCAGACATCTCGTGACTAGCTCGTTTGTCTTATTGATTAGGTGCCTCTGTTGGTGTTGTTGTTGTTTGGTGATTTTTGTTGTTGATGCAGCAGCCATGGTGTAAGGCTCGTTTGCTCGTATTGATTAATTGCCATCTTAATTTAGTAGAAGGTTAATGACAGCGCTCAGCTATTTTCGATACTTGATTTATTGTGTGAAATTTATTTTTTTTAGTATCAGCCAAGTGGTTAAGTGTGTTTTATGAGAGGAATATCTGAAAATAAATTAGAAATAATGAAAGCATTTTGTTATTATGAGATTATATAGTTTACCATTTCATTAAACTGCCAATTTAACATTAAATATCGTTTATATCATTCTTAAATGCCATTTTAAATGATCCAAAACTAATTCAAATTTCCTTTTCTTTCTCTTTCAGAATTCGTGACTATGATGACATCGAAGTGAAGCGTTAAATTATTTCTTTTTAAGCCTTTCTATTTTTTTAAGATGTTGACGAAGACTGTAGCTGTGCGCAATAACATCGCGCCACGCTGTTGCTATGGACCCCAGTAAAAGATCTTAAAAAAACAACAACAAACAAAAAACAACAAAGAGTTAAGCAAAAAACAACCAACATAATGAAGAATAAGAAGCAAAAAACATTTAAGAAACTTTAAAACCAATGAAACTTACACTTAAAAAACGCAAAAGCAAAAGAAAATTTAAACAAGCAAAAGATGTAACAAAAAAAGAAAACACAGAGTTCAGAAAGATAAACAAAAATAAGAATTACATTAAAAACTGAGAGAGACAGCAAGAAAAGGTTAAACGAAAACAAAAAAACATAATTTTAATGCAACAAAATACAACAACAACAGCATACTTAATGAAGTCACCGTTTAAAACTACAACAACCAGCAGCAACAACAACAAACAATCGCATGTTATCAGTTGGAATAACAACAACACTTGAACATAAATCCAAATGGAGAAGAATTGCAAGCAGAAGAGGAGAAGAGAAGCAAATGTGCAGCAGCAGCAGCGGCAGCAGTAGCATCAACAAGTATTTGCCACCGAATGGCGGCACAGCACTATGGGCAACGGCCACCTGGCGATGGCGACCGGCAACTGGAGAGGCGGCTGCAGCAGCAGCAGCAGCAGCAGCATTTTGTTTGTCGGTTTTTCCCACATTTTGAAGATGAAAAGCGATTGAAAAACCCCGAATCTGTAAGCTAGTAAAATTGTGTTTAAGGAACAAATTTGTCGATTTCGTTGCGAGAAAGTAAATAAAAATAAAAAAGCTAAAAACAAACAACAAATAAAAATACAAAATAAAACAAAACTGTTAAAGAAACAAATATTTGAAATTTTTGCAAACTGGCAAAGTTTATATAGACACTCTCCACACTCATATACACCTCCACTAAAACACACACACACACCACACCCTCTTCCACACACCTACACATACACACAGACATGTCAGAAAAAACAACAAGAAGTAAAATATATTATAAATACAACATATATATATTATAAATAATGTAAAATCAAACAACAACAAATTCTTCTTATTAAATTATATTTAAATTTAAAATTAATAAATATAAAGAAAAAACAAATAAAACAAATAAAAATTACAAAAAAAAACAAAAAGAAACCAACTACAAATACATTTTCGATATAAAATTAAATTAAAACGAAAAAAAAACCAAAAATTGTGGCGCGCAGCAGAGGAGAAGCATAGCATATTTTTGGGGGCTGTAACGAGGACCAGCAGGACCGCAGTCCAAAGGTCCTTGATAGGCAGCCGATTTGTCGGCACGATTTGTAGCGAACTTAAGCAAGCAACTCTACACCAACTACAACAGCAACCACAAGCGGCGATATGAATATGAATATGAATATATATATATATTTGAGCAGATTTAATATTTAACAAATGCAAGAACGCCACAAACACACATTTCTTTAGTACTTAAGCGAGCAGCAAAGCAAAGCAACCGAATATTACTATTACAAATATAAATATGAAAGGAACTCTATATATATATATATACGTATAAATACATAATGTACTTAATGCGAAAATAAAACCAAAAGTCTAAAGTAATATAATTTTATTATAAAGAAATATAAAATTAAATATTTATATGCGAGGAGAAGCTGAACGAAGACGAAGAAGGAAGGAGACGATTTCATCAAACACACACATATAAAAAAAAAGGAAGGAAGGACGAAGAAGTAGTATGGAGGATAACGATAACGATTAAGGGGAGCATCGATCAACAACGCCGGATGCTCCTGCCAATACAACTCTCTTAACAACAACCCAACAGCAGAAGACGATGTACACGAAGCAGCAGCATCGGAACAGTTATATATATATATATATATATATTAACACATATATATATATATAAACATATATATTTATAAATAAATTATACATATGAATTAAACTAGCAAAATGCAAAGACAATTGTCTTAAATTTAAGCAAAAATGCGGCGATGTAAACCAAAGCAAAAGCTAACTAAGTATATATACGAACATAATGGTTTAAGTTGAAGTTAGAGAACGAATCGCAATCCCCTGGCACCGCAGCAAGCTTCAGCCTCTAACCTCCTTCTATCTACTACCACAACCGCCACTCTACTATATATACTATATAGCTACTATCTGTTCTGTCTATCCCCCGAACTATTTCTCTATGTGTAAACCAGAAAAGTCTGCGCGAACTCTGTACTTGGTTTTAATTTAATTTCATATCGAAAGCCTTGTTTCCTTTATCTCCAACGCTGTAACGATAACGATGAACGCGAACTCTCGTCGTGATGTCTTCTAGCTAACGATCTATATCTCTCTATATCTATCTGTCCATACACCTCACGGCACATCCACACCTACACCCACACCCCAACACCACACCTCGCCTCATCTCCAATCTTTCCAACGCCAACTCGCAACTCTTCTCCACTGCATAAATCAACTGTGAGTATAACTTACCAAAGTGACGGCAACAGATCTTGCGTGTTTTCTACGTTATAATGTTTAAGTCGGGTTTATATAATCCTTTTTGTTTGTGCTTGACTTTGGGACAGAAGAACGCTCTGAAGGGCAACGACAAAATTTGAATAAAACACCATTTGCGCTAATGATAATTAAAAACAAAACAAAAATCATAAAAAAAAAACAAAAACACTTTTCTATAACTTTTTTTAACAAACAAAAATAAAAAGAAGGTAACATTTTGTAGCGAAATTTGTGCAATGTTTTAAAGAAATGAGAACCTAACTGGCAGGCAAAAAATTTAACTCTAATCAAATGACACTGACGAATTTTCTAAACTAAAAAACTCCTAACAAAGAAATTAAGTAACCAAAAATGTAAACTTTTCGCGAGAGAGTCGATGTCAAGATGCATTTCCAATTCAAATCTGAAGTTGTTGAAGTGCGTCAGTTGTGGCATTGAAGGCGGCTGGATTGTCTGAGTTTCTCAATTTCCAAATCAAAAAACTTGCATAAATATTTATCCTTCGTTTTGCATGGCCAGTCAGAATGGCATGAAAACAAGAACAACCAACAACAAACAACCACAAACAAAGACACAGAAAACTTGTTAAAATATGCTAAATGTTTGGGCAAAAATTACAATATTTCGAGGGGCAAAAGCAAAACAAACAAAGCAAAGAAGAACTCGCGCCTATATCTATACAAAAGAATAAATATATATATATATATAAATAAAGCTATATACAAGTTATATATTTACGAATATTGTAAAAATTGCAACCACAGTCGAAGAAAAACTATAAGCATCAAGCAAGCAAGCGATTGAGACAAGAACAAACCGAAATTTCTTTGAAGAAAATACACAAACATTTTAAAAACCTCGAAACAAAACAAACCAAAATTTGCGTTTTCTTTTTTTGCCGGACTGGTAACTATTTCTGGCTGGTAATTATTGGCTAACACTGATCTCATCTCTCATCACCATGTTACCAATTGGCCCTCAAGGATATGCTATAGAAGAGCTCCAAAGTCAAGTTGTTTTAAATTAAGTATATAAATAGCAACAGCCTATTCCAAGCGTGGACTGTGAAGGATCCTGGAAAGCGGAAAGCAACCAACAACTGGATGCTGGATATACCTACGTCCCCCCCATAGCCCCCCTTTATAATCCCATAAGAATTTAACGAGTTATACATTGAATGTATGCACTAAAAATAAAACCACCTACTAAGCGATTTCATCCATAGCGAATGCGTAAATATATATATAGTGTAGGCAAGTTATTCTTGATGTCCAAATGTACTACCATAACCATGTGTACCTATATAAGCCAGGCAAGTAGAAGGCCCGTTCCTGCACTACTCACTCTCCGCGAAATTCGAATTGGAACACTGCACTGAATGTCTAGAAATAAACCTAAACCTTCTTCGGTTTGAAATACAAATATTATATGGGTGTTAGATTGGAGCGAAGTCTCTAGAAAAAAGTCTCTTATAAAGCAAATGTAGGCCTTGAACGACTTGAATTGCTAGAGGATGGACTTTAAGGATAATGCATGGTAATAAAACCAATTTACTGGCAACAATAACAACACCTAGAACATAATTATATATATGTATAAAGTTAAGTGATAATAGAGGCTGGCAAGGTTTTTATTTACTATTTTATTTGCCATTAAATATTTATATATCTGGCATTTTTTGTATATATTTTGGAACTGCATCTTATAGATACTTTTTAACTTGTTTTCTTTATATCTTGCCATCCAAAAAGTATGCTTTATAATTTAATCTGTCACACACTATAACATTACACACAATTTTCGGGTTTTTTGCCAACAAATTTGTTGATAACTGCGGACAGCTAGCAACAATTGGTTTGAATTTGAATAATAATAAACAATAAAAGCAGCTACAGCGCTCTCTGAGACATCGATTCAGATTTCAAGGATATACCGAAAAGTTCTAATTTTAAGCGAGCAAAAGAAATGTTAAATATTATACATATATATCGAGATAATGAAATATGAAATATCCAAAAAGCTTTACCTACCAATCAAAAAAACTAACTAAATTTCAACCCATAGGACAACAACTGAATCTTATTATATATACATAAATATAGATGGAAACTGTAACTTCTAAGCCCTAAATTGTAATTAAACTGATCGAATATATGTATGTATGATTACTGAAACTGTTTATACCAACCAAACCAAACTCGAGACATGATTAACTAGTGAACTCGATCCCTGGGAAAAGTGAAAAGTATTAGGGCAGCCTCCCAGCTGCCTGCAATCAGAGTTAACTGAAGCCACGATTCAAATAAAATGCAAAACTAATTCCATTCACTAACACTCGAATCTGTGCAATCGGAAAGCAAAACCAGTCGCAAGCGAAGCGAATATAAAACCATTTTAATAATTCTATTCTACTTAACAGGCAAAAAAACCAAACAAAAAACAAACTCAATAAAGACAAAAACCGAATATACAATTTAAATGGTGTCTTGTGTTTTTATTTATAGTAAAGGGAAAGGCTTGAAATTAAGTGTACAATTTCTTGTTAAATATTTGAGTATAAATATTGGATTTTTTAAATATTCGTTTTAGTGACCTATATTCCAGAGTGGGTCAAAGAAGCTTTTGCTTGGGGTTTAATCCTTTTTATTTCATATTACTTACTGTGCTTAAAGCTTTTATTTAGTATCCTTATAACGCAACCCAAAAGAAGAAAAATGTAGAAAATTGTTGATATGCTATATTTACATGATTTTTATTATGCTTTTTACAGGCTTTTGTAAGTATTTTATAATATTTTTTAGGTCTTAAAATAAGCTTATACAAATAAATATTTAAATTTAAATTTTAAACTTATTTAAAAGACAGATAAAAACATTAAAGTTAGATTTTAAAGTAATACAACAAATATCACTCATACGCACTGTTTAACACAGTGCTTCTGGGCTACAGTTTCGCTTTAAATTTGTAAATATTTTTAAAAATAAACTAAAACTTTTAAATTTGGTTAAAAACCACTTGGGAGTCTCTGTAAATGTTAACAAATATATCAATAATCTCATCCGCCCCGTTAAAAATATATTTCTTTAATAAAATTTATATTTAATTAAAAAAAAATAAAGTTAAAGTGATTTCCACCATAAAGTATGTATATTAAATGTTACTTATACGCCATGTCAGCAATGAAATTCACTTAAATCTTAGAAAATTTAAAGAAAACAAATAAATTACATAAACATCACTCATACGCAGCGTGAGCCCTGGTAAAATATTCCCTATACATCTGGCAGCTCCCTCGCCAGATTTTTGTGAATGAATAAAGCTGAGAAGTGGAAAACTTTACGCTGGCAGGAAAAGCAAAAGCTCGCTCAATGCAACCAGCACAGCGTTACGACAAAAGGAAGATGCTCGCACTGAGAGAAAAACTTGGGTAGACAAAGGGGTGGCTTTTTAGGGGGGTCGGAAGGGGGGTAGGAAAGGGACCGGAGCACGAGGTCTGCCATATGCCGCGTTGTATTTTGTTTGTTTTGATTTCGCTGCGCCTCGGCCTTTGTCGTTGTCGTTGTGGCTGTGGCTGCTGCTGCTGCTGCCAGTTTTCGGCATCGTGTTATTTTTATGCTTGCCCGCACGAGAAGCTGTCGCTTTTCCCCGGCAGCTCGCCACTTTTCCGCTTTTCCGCCAGTCGTCGTCAGTCGCCAGCAGGACATCGAGCAGTGCAAGTCGCGCGGTCGCACTCCTTCGACACAGGATATTTGGATATTTGGATGCTCGTGTGTGTTGCAGTTGCACTGCTGCCATGCGAAAGTAAAGTTAGTGGACTAGCTAAAGTTTCGATTCGTCGTCGCCGTCGTTGTGTGTCCCGTGTCCTTGCCGCATCCTTAGCCTTGCTCACGGTCACCCCCCCGAGCCCCTCAAGCAGCCCACCTAGAAAGCCAATTGAATGCGATATCCCCTTCAGGTGGGCAGGAGGACAAAAGCCAAAGCAATCTGTGCATTAGCATTAGCATAAAGTGCCTGGGATATATATATTGACGTTCACAATAACATATATATACCATATATAGCCGGAAGATGCAATGGCCTGAGCAAGGGGAAATCCTCCAGTGAAAACCCAAGGCTGCGGATGCAGGAAATCCTCCTGCAACATGCATTTAATCCAGCTGTAAGGCGACCCAGAGACGACGACCTCCACAAGCCTCCACAAGATGAGCGAACGCGGTGGCAGCGTTGGACCGGTGACCGGTGGACGACATGCTCGCGTTAGTCCAACGCCCGGACGTGGCAGCAAGATTGCGTATACGCCATGTCCGCGCTCCGAACCGCCGCAGGATCTGGCTCTCGCCGTGCCGCCACCGCCGCGCAACTGCCTGGCCATACCAATGTCCTCGCTGCAAACGGCCAACGGACCCGGAAGCAAAGGTAGGTACCCAGGGTCATCCGATTGGCTTGTCTCTCCTTAACCCTCCAACAGCCAAGGGGAGAAAGTGTGTGTTTTAAATATTTAACTCTTCGAAACGGACATGTCAGGACAATCAATTATTGAGTTGTTTGAATAGGAACAGAAAAATGTTTGCCGGACTCTTTGGAAGCCTTTTGGGGATTTCAAAACTTGAACTTGGGGTGCTGAAGCTTGACTTGAATTATTCAGTTTTTGGAAAGGCAAAGTTCTTGAAAGACAAATAAAATTAGGTTTTTATGGTTAGAAGTTTGGACTTAAGTTTGGGTTGGGTTATTCTTTGAAAGGTTTGGTTGAAAAGTATAAACTTAAAGTGTTTAAAGTAATTGTAAACCATTTTATTAAAGTAATAAATAACTTTTTGGTCAACAAATTCTAAATTAACAAAAATATATATTACAAATTTAGTTTTTTAGGTAATTAAATCAAAATGAAACCCAAACATTAATTTAAATCGTTTTTTTATTTATCTGAAACGAAGCTATTAATATTTTTGTAAATCTTACAACTTCCCTTAGACTTATTTTTACATATTTAATAGCAGCTGTTGGAGGGTTAATTCTAATTTAAATAGTGTAAAAATAACACTTGATATCTCTTTACCTGTCTTGTGTAAGCATTTTTTGTGGCATTAATGGGCTAATGAGCCTGTGGAGACACAACGTTGGCAGGCAGTTGCCATGGTTGTTCTTTCTAAACGGGGGTTTTCGTTATGATTTCAGATATTTTTGATTTCAGAAACAAGGGACAAACAATCGAAGCATTTGTCCCTGACAATCAAAACCAATCATACTCGTCTGATACTTATTTTCACCTTGGCTTGTGCCTTTCCCTACGATTTTTTCCCATCGAGTTTCCCTCCCATTTTCTATTCGCACAAATTTGCATGCAACTTTTTGCAGCTGGCGCTGCTGGGCCGGCACGTGACTTTGATTGTCATTTCATTGTCTTCGGCAATCATCAAAACGCAAACAGAAATTTTTTCGATTTTAAAGAAGAGCTAAGGCCGAGGGAAAGGGGATCTCAGAGGAGGGGGTTGAGTGACAGAGGCCGACGCCGCATCAAAATCGATTGGCAATTTGTCAGCGCTGATTGCAAGCAGCGCGATACAAAGGCAAACCCCCGACGAGCTTAAGATTTTCTATTATAGATCGCAGAATTGGATTTTGTATGCAACAGAAATAGATTGCTGTAAGGGAAGGGAGAAGGAAATCTGCATTTAAAGTTGAGGAGAGACTAAGTTTTATTATTAAAGTTTAATAGAATATGTATTCAGGGAATTTTTATTATAAAATTGGAAAGGAAACTGAGGCAATCGATTTGCAACTATTTCTATTTGAATCGCATAAGAAAATCTGAGTAAACTATATTTTGTAACATCAACCATAAGCCTTTAGCCATTCCCCGTTTACATTTGATGGATTTAAGGGCTTATGGAGGCACTTATTCCATCTGAACCCTAAGTCCCCTTGCATTTGGCTGGCAGCCACTTGGGGAAATTCATCCCCCATTGAGATTAAATCCGACTTGCAATCAACTACGACTGACAGCAGCCTTTGGCTGCCCATCTGTAACTATACTATATATATTCCTATATATATATTCCAACTCTTGAGTCAGCTGTAATGAGCTTGACCTTAGCCCTTGGCTGCTGCCTTTTTTTCTTTTTTTTTTTTTGGCCTGTCGGTGACAATCCGATCTCTGGCGGCAGGCTCTGACTCTATTCAATTGCTGACTTTTGCGTGGGGAAAAGTCCAAGGCTGTTGGGATGGGAAGCTGCCAATAAAATGTGAGGAAAAAGTTATCAATTTAGTTTGGCAAAAGGCTGGGGAAGCACCTGCAATGGCAGCCGAAATGGCAACCGTAGTTGCAGAGTCATAAATTTTGATAAATGAACTCGTCTGCCATGTCGCCAGCTACTTATCAGCGTTGTCATTGCCCAGGTACATCCTCCTACCACTTTTTGCAGCCTTTCACCCACTTCGTTTGGCAGGCTTCCAATGACTGTTGCTCGGATACCCTGGATGGGGGTAACCTGGTTAGCCCTTCGGCCAATTCTCGCATATATTGCAAATCCA
This sequence comes from Drosophila mayri, assembly GCA_008042485.1. Classification (NCBI taxonomy): domain Eukaryota; kingdom Metazoa; phylum Arthropoda; class Insecta; order Diptera; family Drosophilidae; genus Drosophila; species Drosophila mayri. The sequence goes on from VNJN01006634.1 coordinate 112,265, forward strand.
CGAGAGCATTCGCTGTCCACTCGATTTTCCTGCTGCCTCCACTTGCTGGCATTTCAATTTACTGTTCGTTTGTTATTTCTTTTTTTTTTTACAATTTTGCATTGTTATGCGGCGCTATTTCGTTCTCACCGCTGAATGCAATTTTTTTATACCGCTGCTCATGCATATGCAACAGCTTCAGCTGCATAAATCATACGCAGCGTTGGCCGGCGAGAGAGTGTTGCCTACTTTTGCGGGCAGGAGGACACTCGTATTGACTTTTTCTAGCCGGCTGGTTAATTAATATTTGCCCAGAGACTGGCTGACTGACAGCAGCCCTATTAAATTCGTGTGGGTTTAGTGGGTCAGATTACCGACACGAATCCATCTTAAGTCGTCGCCAGCTTTGTGGGTCACTTCGAGGAGGAGCATAATTATAATTACGAGCAAGTGTGCTTACAACATTTTCCAGTTTGCTGCAGCTTGCTTGACGTTTTTGTTATATATATATATATAGTAGTATATATAGTTTGTAGTTGGGGGATGTTCTGTTCTGTTTCGTTCTGAGCCGAGTTTCGCCTTTCTTGCTGGCGATGGGACCATAAATTTTAAATTAAGTTGCAATGCCGTCGGTGGTTTTTTGTTGTCGTCGCCGGACTTTGCCTTACTTTATTTGCAATATTTGTGTTGGAAAATGCTGCAACTGAAGCTTGGTTAATTGTGAGTGATGAAAGTTGGGAGTTTTCTGCGATTTTTTTGGGAATTAAGTGCATGCATGAAGGGCATTTTATTACAAAATTATTGCTTAAAATTATCTTATAATGTTAATACGTTAAATACTTTAATTAAACCTAAAAATACTTATTTTTTAGCTCACTTTTATTTACCGAAATTTTCCCAGGAAGGTTATAATATTTTCTAAGAAATTTTGCCACTAGTTAAGTTGTCTCCCATAAAAATAGTTTCCTTTTCTTTACAACTCCCTTTCCATAAATTATGTAGGGTCCCCGCAAAAACTTGGCAAATTAAACCATAAATATTTACCCATTTTCACTTTATTCTCTTTTAAGAACTTGAGGCTGGTCCTCTTGGAGCCTCTCTCTCTTCGATTTCATGCTCTATTAAGCGCTTAAGTAGCTTAACCCCCTTTTTATATAATCCTTTACCACTCCTGCCTCCTTTCCCACTTGGACATCCCATTTCTTCATGCTCTGATTTATGCAAAAACCGAAAAATCCCATAAAGAAATATGCTGGAACGTATGTTTATTTTCTTGATGTGCTTGGGGTACATATAATTCAGCGGGAATCTAACAATAAAAATCTTTAATGCATATGGCGCGGCATTCCGCCAAAGCCCGGCTAAAGGACTCCATAAAACCCCTTTCAGAATCCTGCATTTACGATGCCGGGGGCTGCACCGTACGCTTACGTGGAATTTATGGGCTGGTCACGCCCACAATCACCGTTGCGGGGGTGCCATTCACCATCTTCCTGTTCTCCTTGAAGGAATCCATTCCCAAGCAAATGAAATGAGTGCCAAGGAATGGTCCTTCGTTTGTCTGACCTGAAAATCCGCCTTTTTTCAATTGAAAGTCACGTAAATAAAAGTCGGACTTTGAGGGTGCATAATATGTAGGTCTCTTGGAATAGTGAATAATTTTGCAAATGGATAAATACTAAAATATTTTACGAGGGCAACAAGGAGCTCTAAGCATTCATATTATTTGGGAATATTTAACTAAAATAAAAAAAAACTAAACTTGGAAGTATATTGTATTGTATTGTATATTTTTTTACTCTCCAAGACTTTTACTTCAATCATTGGTAAATGCTTTATTTCTTCCTATTTTTCTTATAGAAACCTGTGGAAAACATACAATTTAAAACAAAATCTTTAAGACTGCATAAAGTTTCTTATTCAAATTTATTTTATTATTCCATTTGCTACTTCTGTAACCTTTGTAAACGTTGCTTCCTTAGTTTTCTTTCCAGCGATTAACCCAAAAACTTGAAAGCCTGAAGCCCATTTCCCGGAAATGACTTCAAATCGCGCCCCAGAATTATGTCAGGCAAAAGACATAAGCTGGGAAAGTTCTTGGCTGCTGTTGGCGAAAGGCAAGAAAGTCTTCAAATTTATTTAATTATTTATGCTTTTCGCCTTGTTGTTGTGCAAAATGCAAATGCAATAAGGAAGAAAATGCAAGGAAGGCAGAGGGCCGAAAACAAATTGAGTTTTCATGTTGCAGCCTCACACACAAGAATGTGGAGGATACAAGGATATAGTCTGTATGCATATATATAGCAAGCAGGATATTAGAGATGAATGCGAAGCTGTTAGAATGAAAAATCGCTGACAGCAAAAAGCGGGAAGGGAAAGTGCCTCTTATAAAAGCATCCCGATTTTCCTCACCATTTCGCCAAAGTTTCGACATTCATCACTGGCGCACTGGTGATAAGCCATTCTAATGAGCCGAAGCCAGAGACCAAGGACCAAGGACACCCGGAATTAGTTCCCGGGGAGGAAGAAGGACAGACAGACAGCCGTCGTTCTTTGGGGAATAATTGATTTGCTGCAGTCGTTAGGCAAGATTAATGGGTTTTTATATTCCAGCCAATTTCGAAACAAATAAATACTTGCTGCAGCCCCAAAAGCAGATTCATATTCATTTTAATAGCTAAACAAATCGACGAAGGACACATCTCTGGTTATAGTCCCTCCCAACCCCCGATGAAATAACCTCAAACCGCATCGTGGTATTTCCTCCCTCTCTTCCGGTAATTGCTTTTTGTGGTCACCTATTATTTTTTTTTTTTTGCTGTATCCAGTAAATTGGCAAAAAATCGAGTCACAAATTATTAGAGGAAATTGACAAATTTGAAAAACAAGCGCATAAATAATGGCCATAATTAGCAGCAGTAGTTGACCAAAGTCGAAGGGCGGGGAGGGTGGAGTGTGAGGTCAGGCCTGCCTGTCAAGGACATTGGCAGCACATATTTTCCCATAAAAATTTGCAATTTATGACACCAAGCTCAAAACAGTCAAAACAGAGAATGTGGGCAATAAATTGATAGGAAAAAATGGAAAATTCACAAAACTAAGATGAAAATTTGTTTATTAATCCCTGACACGTAGTAAAAGTAGAAATTTTATTTAAATTTTGAAGGTTTCCTAGTGGTAAAGAACAATTTTAATATTTTAAAGATATAATCTTAAAGAGTTTATATATTAAAAGTCATATAAATATTTCTAAACAGAAGTGATTGATTTGTATTTATTAAGCTGTCAAGTTGGAGACTTTTGTTACCTCTTGATTGATTGGTATTTATTAAGGTAACAAATTAAAAATATTTTTATTTTTAGCGCCTAACAAAATTTAAAATAAAATAAATTTTTGTTGTTAAACTTTATACCCTTTAAAAATCACCCATGTCTCCACAGATTGATTGATTTTGATTTATTATGTTCTAAGTAAAAAAGGTAGAACCCTACCTATATCAACCGGAAAATCTGGATTGTCCTTGCCTTAACAATTGTTCCATAATAAATTTCTCATTTTTTTTTATTGGATTTCTCATTGTTTGCAGCGGGGCTGTGTGTAATTTTTCGTTGCCCAAAGATGTGTCAACGGCAGCATCATAAATTTCCATGAACTCCCCTTTTGTTGGAGTCTTGATTTCAGTCTTGATTTCAGCGCTCCGCATGAATAATGACAGTAAAAATTAGTTGTGGGCTTTCAACAATAAAAAAGCGGACAGAATGGAACGCAGCTGTTTGGCCTGATGGACTGACAGGCTGACTGACAACCAAGAGGTGGTCGTGGTCTCTCGTCACTATCAGCGATCATAACCGAAAAAGGCTTAAGACAAAATGCTATTTTAAGGCGCTGATTTATCACCGAGGCAGTCGAAAAGGCAAAAGGTGACAGTAGAGTCACTGGGTACAAGCATTTCTCATTCAGTTAACGGGTGGAAGCCGCGAAGAAACCACGAAAATGTGTCACAATGCAATGCAAAAGGCCTGGGAGATGGGCCAATTCAAGCTGAGCATGGACTTCGAGCCCACGGTCCTGGACTGTGAAAGGAGAAATACGAAAAGGACCAAGCTGGCCACGCTGCTGCACTGGGTCAAGAAGCTCAATGAGTGCCCGCCGGAGCCGATAAAATGTGACTACATGAGTGAGTGGTTGATTTTTATATGTATTTTAAGATGAATCATAAAGAGAAAGGGGTTTTTCTTAGGGGAATTTTATGGGGATTTAAAGGGGAAATTTTAGGGGGTTTAGAGGTTAATTATATAAAGAGAACCCTAAATACTAATGAGACTATCTGGCTTCATAGGAAACAAGCTTATTTTTATATTTTATCTCTTATTAAATTTGAATGTAGTGCGCACACAGTGCGTATGCGTAATATTTTGCTAAAAAGTGTCATTTATTTCTTAGTAAAAATATGAAATATATTTTTCTGTCTAAATATACAATATTTAATAGCTCTACATTTTAGTAAATACTTCTACAGACTCCTTAGACTTATTTGAATAAGAAAATATAGCCTTTTAAATTTCCTTTGTCCTTCCCAAAGCCTTTAAAATTCTCCCCTGTTTTCTTTTTTAAAAATCCAACTAAAATCGTATATATTTTCGGTTTCAGCAGAATGTTCTTTAAATATTTGTACTTGACAACCAGCAACTGGGTGTTTTTTTTCCTGCTCTGAGTACACCAATATTTGGCTTAGCGTTGTGGGGTCGAATGGTGCTTGCCTTATGCCTCTAAGTGCAAACCAATTTCGTATAATTTGTGAATATGTTCTTCTCCTCGCCTCCCTCGCATTTTGTGCGTGCTCTTGGCCATTTGCCCTTCGGCCTGGAAACCGGAGAATTCGGGGAGGGGGATCAAGGAAAGGGACTATAGCCACATATAGCTATATGCTGCCTGTTTGTTATGTGAGGTTATGGCCACTTGTGTCAGCATAGTCGTAATGGCTGGGAATTATTTATACATCAGCATTTCGGTTCTTGCCAATGGCTAACAAGTTTTTATGCCACTGCGGGTGGGGTGTGTGTGTGTGGTAATTGCATATAGGAGAGGCACTTTATTGTGGTTAGATCTTATGCAAATATCAAATATCCTGTCGAAATTGTGGGCGAAATTGTGGGGAAAATTGTGGAGAAAATTGGTAGATGATTTCCATTCAACTAAACTAATTTGGAAGGGATTCAATGAGTTGGAATGGTTACTTAGTATCGATGTTTGGCTTTAAAATACATGTATTTAGGTGTTTTAAATTATGAGTTTAATTAATTGTGCTTGGAAATAGCTAAAAATTAATTTAAAATCTTAAAACTGCGGCAAAGAATATTACTAATAAAAGAAGTTTGGCTTAAAAGTTTTTAATTTGTAAGAAAAACTATAAAGCTTAACCACTTCACGCTTAACCCCGAATTTAAACTACATTTGGTGTATACAAACTAAAAACTAATATTTATTTAAGCTGGTGCTCTTTTCGGTTGACTTTTTTATGGCCTTAAATAAATAAAAAATACTGTGGGAAACTGTTGTTTAACATAAAAGTTTGCTGCACGTCCGAATGCGCGTATAATCAGCAACTGTCGCCATAAACCCCAATGCAGTTTCACCATCTCCTGCTGCTGCTTGTGCCTCTTCTTCTCCTGTTTCTGGACCGCTCAAACATGGCCAAAACACACAGACACAGAGGAAAACCCACAACCCACAACACACATTCACACACACACACACACAAAGGCATAAACAGTTTCCGGCCACAACATTTACGCGCATTTTCGCTGCGAATTCGCTGCTGGTTTTTGGGCTTCTGTTTGGTATTTACACGTAATTTGCACAGCATTTTTCAATTTTATGTGCTCGGAAATGGTATGACGTTGTTATTTATGTTCTGCCTTTGTGCAGAGCATTTCCCTCGATTTTCCACACACCCATAAAGTGACGAAAACAGCTGTGAAAATTGAAACTGATGCAGGGGGCGCAGAGCCAAAATGCTGACACAGATTTACTTGCAATTTGTGGCGACCGGCGGCGATAATGGAATTTTAAATTTCACATCTATATAAATATGCGGAATAACTGGCCAATAGAGCGTTGACTGACACCTGGTATATATGGGGATATATGGGTATTTACTGACTGACTGATAGATAGCTGCCAAGTCCAATAAAACGTAGTTTCCCCGACTATCAATCGTGTGGCTTTAAAGACTCGTTATCTGACTCAACATAGAATTTAATGTATATGTTTTTATATATTTTTTATACTATCTTTTTTATCTTGGATTGACAGCTGGGACACATGATGGGTTCGAGGCAAAGAAGAGGGGCTTAAGGCCTTATCACGTGAGTGTTTAGTCATGGGAACTTAAAGGGGGGAAGTATTCGAAGCTTTAGGACCGCTTGATGACCTTGTAGGTTCATTAAAATATTTTTCTAAATTAATTTAATAAAGTAAGAGAGCTTAGCTAGCTTTAAAAAGAAAGAAAAGGCAACTATTTTAAATGCTTATATAAGTTTTTGTATTTTTAAGATTATTTAAATAGAAAATCAAGTAATCTAATCTCATAGATCTTCGAGTTTTAGGTTTTAAGTTTCTTTCAATTTATTTTTAATGCTAGCTGCCTTTATTAAAATATTTTCAACATAACAACTTGCTGATTTCCCCTTAAATTCCTTTTAAAACTACTTACCCCCTGCTACCCTGTAACCCCAACCCTCTCACTCACCACAGTCATGTTCTGGCTGTCATCGCCTGGCAAATTTAATAAGCAAAACTAGACATTGTCTAAATGAATGCCATAAATTAGATACTACGTTCTGCGCTGCTGTTAAATGAGACCCAAATTAGGCAGACAAACTCCATGCCCAACCATCAAGATGACATTCCCCAGAGTTTAAGCAGCTCAACTCGATAAAAAGAGAATTAAACAGGATGGCAAGCCGAGCTTCCAATGGCAGTTTAGGTTGGGGGAAATTATACCAGTTAGACGCAATCACGTGCCAAGCACCAACTTCCTAGGGAATAAGGAAAAACCAGTGCGGTGGAAGTTACGACCTGCTTAAACGCACGGAAAATAAAACTAAAACTAAAGGTGGGTAGGAGATGCCACGAATAAATTTATGCACACGTTAAGCAGCTCATAACGGGCAATTCAAAAGCCAACTACAGATCCTCGCAATGGTGGGAGAATGGCGACACTACAGACATCCCTGGAGGAGCACTCGAGTGGGCCATGAAAGCGGAATTCATTTAAATTTATGAACCAAGGAGTTTTCATTGGGATCGCACAAGGGTTAAGCTAAGCCCCAACGCCACTTGGCCAAATTGTTTATGGCCAGGGCGTACGAGGTCCTCCTCGATAAAGCACTAAATCAAATCCATGGGGCATAATCTAGAAAGCAATCAAGCCGGAGACAAAAGCCCCACAAAAGCGGATCATTAAAAGTAATTCCACACTGCCAGAAAGTAAATAGCAAATATAATATTAAAAAGGCAGAAGTAGGGGTTATTTGTATGAAAATATATATAATTTTAAGTCTTTATTTACTAAAATAACTATTCTTAAAATCCCTTCGAATTTATTTAATATTTTTCCCTCTCTGTAAGCCTTGCGGTTTGGCAGTGCATTTCTTTGGCTGATTAACTTTGTTTTTGCCAAGCACTTAGTGGCATGTTGCGTGTTTGTTTGCCGCAGTCCAAAATGCAGCAGCAGTGTTGCATGCAACCAGGAGGGAATCCATGGAGGGACAGAGGATATACTCGTACTATTTGGGCCTGTGGCAGCAGGGTCATCTCGCATAGCTAAGGCCTGACAACTGCGGTGGGCCAGGAAAGGACTTAGACACATGTAAATCACATTTAGTCCCCTCGGTACGACTGCCAGTTAAAGCCACAAAAATGAAAGCCTTTCAAATGAAAGCCTTTTCAGGATGCACCTGAGCCGGGGATTTGCCAGCGACTGCACAAGGAGTTCCATTCCAAATAATTCATTTGTGGTATTTTAGCCTTACATAATGAGTTTGAAATATTTAGAGCTTATTTCTCAATGGCACAGAAGACTATAACTGCTTGCAATATCCTTTGAGAAATTGATGGCCATAAATAAGGCTAATAAATCCCCAAGGAGATTGGTCATTAGGTTATGCAATTAAATTATGGCAATGAAGGCATTTTGATAATAGGAATATTTATCACAAGTTTTCAGAAAAGCTTAGATGTTCTTTAAAGAAATTGTATGGAAAATTATTAACTAAATCCTGGAAAAATCAAAAAGAAAGGCAATCACTTAAAGCAGTTTTTATGGGCCACCAATTAGTCGCAGGAAACCGCAGAGCGAACAGCAGAAAAAAAAATGGCGAATGACTTCCGGATGCCAAAGTCAAACTTTTCCCAGAGAGAAACATGTCCGTGGCTGAGGGAAGGCCTGGCAGTGAAGGGAATTCCAAGAACAGAAACAACACATAATCAATAAAAAAGTCGAGCAGAGAGCAAAGCACGCAGAGCACCAACAATATAAAAGGACGAACTGTGAACGGAACCTATGAAAGGTGGGAAACAAAGAGAAGCCATGAAAGATATTCAACAGAGTACAGAATTTAAGGTATCCTTTTAGAGAGTATTGTAAAAATAAATGAATTAGAAAAATATAAACAGAACTTTCATATGATATGGTAAATAAACACAAAGAAGTTATAGCAACTCGTTGAAAAGTTTAAGCTGAAAATATTAAAAAGATTTAAATAAACATAAAAGTGTTTCTATATCTTTAGCCGTTTATAAATCAAAACATTATCCTTATATTTAAATTACAAATAATATATTTTCTTTTACTAAAACAGCTCAACATACCCTTGAATTTTCCTGCCTTTGTTGCTGGGAAATCCATAAAAATGAACCACTTTGTCTGCTGGTTTTTATTTGTGTTTTTGTTTTATGTTTTTGTTGCCTACTTTTTTCCTGGTGCTTTCGGGACATTTTCGATTTCATTTTCACTTGCCATTAATTGTTCGGACCGTGAGGTGGTTTCAGCCAGCAAATGGACAGCCAGGCGATTTCCCACACATGAAATATATACCATATATGTATAAAAAAGGCAATAAATATTTGATTAATCAACAAAAAAGGAGCAAAATAGAGAAAACCCGTGTCCGCTCCACACGGCGTATACGCAACAAGTGACTCGAAGACAAAGAAGCATTCGAGCTTTTCACGGCGCTGCTGCTTCTGCTTCTGCGATGGCTTTTTTGTTGTAAAATTTCATAAGTTCAAGTCACAAAGTTAATGAAAAATGCTCGCCAGCGAATGGCTGAGAGATCTGTCAGCAGTCGTCGTGGCGTCGGCGGAAAAGCGGAAAAGCTCGCCAAGTGCCAGTTGAATTCTTGCCGCGTCGCAGGCCAAACGTTTTTCCTTTTTCATAATTCAATTGGAAAAAAAAACAGAGCGTGTGAATATTGGAAAAAAATGAAAATATATATTAATGGCCCTCGTTTCGATAAGCTCTAACAATCGTCCTATTGATTGCCGGATGACGCATAGCACGCACGGGTCTATATCTATATAATGTGCGTTTAAATGTCGTGCCTCTGCAGAAGCGACGGGAAATTAAACTAATTAGTAGCAGGCCGAGTCACAATATTACGCATACGCCCCCAGTGCAAACAGAAATTCGCTAAAGCAACAAAGGTGCCACCGCTGCCACCGTGTGTCCTGTGTGTGGCCATAAGCACCACCTGAAACCAGTTCAAACTGGTCGTTCAGTTGGTCAAGAGCCGTGAATGTGGCCCAAATTCAAAATGCAAATTAATATTAATCACAGAGCGACAGTTAAATATTCTTAAGTGCAACAAAACTGAATAAAATCGGTATATATTTAGAAAAGGAAGTCAAGCATAAAGTGAATACCTAAAAAAGAATTGAAATTTTATGTGAAAGAAGTGAAAAGAAATTAAAAAAATGTTTAGTAACACAAAAACAAGATTTAGCCTACATAAGTCATAGGTTTTAGGCTCAATAATCTTTTTTATTTCTAAAAACAGTGCATTTAAATCTTTAACTTATTCTACAGCAACACAAAGAACCCGGAATGTCTATTTATTTCGTCAGAACATTTAGAAAAAGCATGAAAATTAAATCGAGTTCCAGCTGACTTTTTCCATGCGAATTGTTTTATTTTGGCTTGTGAAATGCTTGCGGCAAACCAAGAAAATACAAGTGTATAAAATATACAAGCGGGAAATCAAACAATTAATTTACTCTTTCAGCTTTTAGCTTGTTAATCTGCAAACCAGGCTCATGTATCTATATGTATGTATCAGCCCTACTCTGCTCCTATTCAGCACTCGAAATCACTCTGAAAGAAACACCTAAAAACACACATAATATTGTACAAATGTAGCCAAGGTCAAGGGCCGTATACCCCATGACCTAGTACAAAAACAAAATAAAAGAGAACCAGAGCCCAGCACGCGCCTCGTTCTCGTTCTCGCCCCCCCTTTTTCGGCCAAACTCATATATATTTTACCCAAAATCTAATTTTATACTCGTAATTTTTGCGGCTCTGCTCTGCTTCTTGTTTGGGTTTTTATTTTGGCAAAGCAAACGAACCGAACGCGCAAAGTTTTATTTCATTAGCTTGTTTATTTTCGGCCAGAAAACGAAACGAAATTTTAATTTTTCTTCAGTCCGTTTGCGTTATTATCTCTCCTCACACTTGTCTTGGCCTCTTGATTGCTTCGCTTTCCTTTGTTGTTGTTGCCTCTTTTGATTGCTGCGTATATATAGCCTGTGGGATGTGGAGGCGATGAGTGTGTGCGATCCCCATTTAATGATGGACATTATGGCTGTAACTGGGCTCGTAAAAGGAATTAATTATAGTTGGCTTCTGGCCCCTTGAAAGTGTTGTAAAAATGTTTACGACTTCGTCCAGTTTGATTCTTGCTTTGCTTGATGGCCTGCGTGATTGACTCTGTGTCGATTGACAAGGAATTGAGTGCCAAAAGGAAGAATGCCCAAGTGGCTGATGAAAGGAATTATGCTTAAGTAATGCACACGGACAGCTTAGCCATGCTGAGGCGCCACGGGGCGTATGAGCAATCTGATGATAGGCTGGGGAAAGCATTTCAACTAAGAGTAGTTAATCTTGCATTTTATGGGGTAATCATTTTGTGAATTATTGCAACATGTCCCACATTTCATGGCAATTATTATTCTTCATAAATTTGGTTAATGAAAAATGTATCTTTGGCTGCAATTTGTCACTTTGCAGTTTATTAACTGGTTAGCCGCGCGAGGCTTTGGAAAATGATTTTCTAGAAACAAAATAACTTTGTTTTCATGGGACAATTTCTCACATTGTTGCTAGCTATTAAATATATAATGAAAATTCCAATTGTTCAGCCAAAAATGTACTATAATTACGCTTTGTTTTTGGTGTTGGAATTTTCACTTAAATGTTTCAGTTAATTTTTAGATGGCAATTTCCCTTACAGAATTTATACATCTCAGCAATCTGCCACAAATTTTTCATACATTTTTAGACTTTAAACATTTCTCTTAATGTTGATTTTATCGTGCTCTTTTATATTTAACTTTCTGCTTAAAAATTACGATCTAATAATTTTTGCCAGCTGTTCACGATTTCATGGAAATTACCATTCTTATTACGAGTGTAATCTGGCATAAAGTTAGCCCTAATTCTACGGACTAATTTCCAAATTCGATTTGCTTTTGCTGACTCTGGAAAATTTTCAATTGAGTTTTCCCTTTTTAATGCTTCATTTGAGCCCAGCAGCAGCAGGAGCAGCACCAGCAGGCTGTTTATAAATGCCACCGTTAGCTCTGTTAGCTAAGCACTTTTCAATTCCTGTGTCCGCCCATTTTCTTCCTGCGGCCACGCCCACTCGCTGCCAGGGCAAACAGCTGTCTAAATTTATCGCGCCGAGGCAATCAATAAGCGACCATAAAACTAATTGCGCCGTGTCTTGAACTAATTAAACTCGCACCAACACACTCGGCAGTAATTTGCCAGGCATTTGGAATTTTATTTTGCTCCTTGGTTTCCTCTTTTTTAAATACCCTAACTTGGTGAGGGTAGTATGAGCTAAGGGATTTTAATAATATAATAATATTCTTGAAAATTTATATATTTCATTCATTCATTAAAATAAGTAACATTTTAAGTGATTTAAAAAAGAACTCCAAAGGGTATCCAAGTTATCAATATTTTAATATACAAAAATAGATTTAATATTACATTTTTTAAGGTCAAACTTAAAATAAGAAGATGATTTAAATATATTTAATTTTTTTTGCAGCTGAGAAAGTATTTTATTTTCGCTTTATAAAATTTTAACTACTCTTTCTGTATTTTAAATATAAAAAAATATTCCTTAAAAATCACAATGCATTCCATTAATTAAATTTATAAAAATAGCAAGAATATTTCTACTTCTCCTTTGCTTTTCCCCTTTTATTATTTGCCTCTAACATTTCCTAGGGAGTAACTTGAGCTCGCGTTGGCGTATCCTGCGAGTGAGTTAGGCCAAGTTCGGTTCGCTTGAGCTAAGTAATTTTGAGGCGGAAACTGGCAATTTCCGCTTGCCGTTGCCACACTCGCGCCCACTTACACACACCATACACCCCCACACACACTCGCCTGTACTTGTGCACGCGCACTTGGCCAAAAAGAGCTGCTTGCTGCCATTTTTATTTGGCCAAAAGTCCGAGTCAACGAACTAAGCGGACTTAAGGCAAAGTTTGCGTGCTTAAGCCTAGCGGAAAAGCCAGCAATGGACCAGGATAGCCAAAAGTCGAATTTAATACTATAGTTTTTGCTAAATAAAATAGAGTTAAAGATCTGAATCTTAACTCCTTGATTTAATTTCCACTTGACAGTTAAAATCTTTATATACGAGTTTATAAACTATTATTATCCTTGATACTTTATTTGTTTTGTTTATTATATTTATTTGGAGGGCAAAATTTCAATTATAATTATTAAATAAATCAAACGCTTTTAATAACCAAAAACCAACTAAATTATCAAATAAATTTAAGTTAAAGACAGCAAAGAAATTTAAAAATTCCAGCAATTATTTTCTTTTCTTGCTATCAAAAAAAAAAAAACAACTAGAAATAAAAAGCAAAGCAAACACAAACAAAAAAGCCCCTAGAGAGAAGCCAAAATTAATAATTATCATTATCTTTATTCCGGCGTTGTGACCTCGGTAAATGCAAATAAATTACGGGTCCTTTAAAACAGAAATTAAATTTAATACACCGCGAATAACGAATAAAGGAGAGCAAACAAAAATCGGTCAACAAAAAACAAAAACAAAAAACGGAAACTTATTCAAATACAAAACCTAAACAACAACAAATCAGATAGCAAAAATCCAGGCAATCAAAAACACACACAGATACAAGCGCACACTCGCAAACACAAAAATTAGAGAAAAATCCAACAAAAACAACAACAATAGCAACCACCACATCACCACCAATCACCATTAACCCACCCAAGTCGCACCACCGAAACTCACCATGAATTTGATGTTCCGCAAGAACTTCCGGGAGGGGGCCAGCAAGTCGGGCGGCGGCGGCGGCAAGCTGCAATCGAAGGCGAACAGGACGAAGCGCTCCCGGGACATGGGTCTCGTCCAGCAGCCGGAGGAGATCCACTACAGGACGCATCTCTTCTTCTCACCCAACCGTCCTGGCTACGATGTGGGCGAAGGTAAATTCGCTCGCCTTGCCAAGAAAAACAACAAAAATAAGAGCAAGCACAGCAACAATAGCAAAAAATAAATATATATAATATATAAAAAACAGCAAACACAGCAGCAGCAACAACCAAAGCTATAGCAAACATACATATAGTAAGATCGTTGGAGGAGTGAACTGGGAAAAAATTATTATTTAAAGTCAAAATATGTTTGCTTTAGAATTATCCTTAGAAAGTTCGTTGAAATGTCGATATATTTTCAAGATTTTTTAATGATTAATTAAGAAGAAATTGCACTTTAAAATTGTAATTTGCAGAATCTGGAGAGTAAGATGCAATAACATGTTAATTTGTTGGTAACATTTATTTATATTTTAACTATATAATGCAACCTAAATAAACTTGAAATTATTATAAATTTTTTACTTAATATTGATCAAATATTTAATCGAAGAAACGTAAATAATGATATAGTTTTTCATTAGAAAATAACCCTCTTCACGATATTTTTTGTTATTAAAAAATATATTGAAAGTTTAACCAAAATCATTCACAACTAACTAGACTAAATAAAACAATATTTTAATTAATTATAAGGATATAATATATTTTTCTGTTGACTCCTTGGACTTTCTACTGTTCCATATTTTTTCCAAGCGCCCATTTCAATCATCCTTAAACATGGCCCACCTTCAGTCTCATTCTCTAGCACTTTCTCTTTTCACTTTCTCTCTCTTTCCCATTTCTCTATCTCTGTCTCTCTTGATTACTTTGATTCCTTTGTAGTCGCTTGAGCCTGGCCTGGCTCTTAGTTACCTGTGTGCTCCATTAACCTGACATTTGCATTTCAGCCATTTCGCAGGGCATTCAATTGAAATGTTTCCATCAATTTTACAAACAGTGGAAAGGTGGGGGCTAGGTGGGGTAATTGCAGGTTAGTTTAATTGATTCTTCAATATTCATGAATGGCAACAGTTTCAAAGACGGACAGGTGTAGCCATAATTGAAGGTAGAGAAAGCACTTAATTAAGCAGGCGACAAATTTTAATGAAGTTATTAAGAGCTTAAAGGAATATTTTAATAAAAGCTTAATTATATTAGAATTAGAACATTAAAAAAAGGCAAAAAACTAAGCCCGCCCGAACAGGGACTTGAACCCTGGACCCTTGGATTAAAAGTCCAATGCTCTACCGACTGAGCTATCCGGGCATGTGATTGTCCATGGATTTAAAGGCGTTTTTAAATAACAAAGAGCCCAAAAGTATGCAAAGGAAAAAGATAGGTGATAAACAATTATATGTTCGTGGCTGTAGATTATTTTGAAACCAAATCGAACTTTAGTTGATGATTAACTCAAGCGGAAAGATTTGTCACTTGCTTAACTCTTGACAAAATATTAAGTTCTTATTTATTTAATTGATATTTTTGATTGTGAGCTTTCTGGACATACTTTCTTAGCTTTTCTATATTTATATATTCAGGCGATAATGATGTGTACTATATTTTTGTGTACAACTTTTTGTTTTTAATACATTTTAAAGTGAAATGTATATTTTTGGGGTAAACAAATAATATAGCTTACAAGTTTACTTTGAAATTATTTATAAACAAATGCTAAAAACAATTCTCAATAAAAAATAAAGTTTTTTATTCTTAGATTGAACTCAGTTGAAATAGAAATTATAAAAATAAACCCCCTTTCATGGCTTTACTAACTCTTAGTCCTTGAAATTCACCTGTTAATGGAAATTACTTGCTATCGAAGCATCGCTTCCGCCTTCTAAGCTCAGCCTCAGTGTGATATGTGTGTGTGGGTGTGAATATTAAGGTGTATGGGTGTGTATGAGCATCAGCTAATCTTCTAGTTTCCAGTTGGCTTGGCTTAAAGGGCATCCAACGCGCACACAGAAAGCAAATGCGAAACGCGTATGTAAGTTACTATTTGATTTCCCCTTTAACTATTCGTACTTGCCACGCCCACCGCCTGCGGCAATGGCCTTGAACTTAAGCCCAGCCTTAAGCCGAAGGCCGAAGGAGTTCTTAGCAGCGGCAGAGCCCACTAACACCACGAAACTGATGAATGTGTCTAGTTTTGGCCAAAATAAAATACAGAGACTTTTGAAATAACATTTCTACAAACGAAAAGGAACTTTGTAACCGCCCCTCTCTGCACTTCATTATAATAGTTGGGTCGATTTTTGGGGTGGTAAATATATATAGAAAATTATATATATTCTGGCAGCTGAAAAGTTGATTAGTTTAAGAAATATTTTAAGCAATTACACCTTGTTCCTCCGCCCACAGAATCGACCCAATCTCTCTCCAGCACACCCAGGCACGCACACACACACACACACACTTTACTGATACTCTTCCTGCACCCTCATTTCCCTACCCCCCCCCCCTTTTAAGTTGTTCTGTTTGCTGTGTGTTTTGTGTTTTGAGTTTTGCGTTTTGTGTGTGCATATAAAGTATCGACAGAATCCAATTGCAGAACGATGTAGCGCCCTATCAGGCATACCCAGCACACCGATCTCGAGCAACGCTCCCTCGCTGGCGCTGCCTGGGAACCTGCCCTACGAGCTGGACATGCCCCAGCCGCTAGTCGATCGCCGGCCGTCCGTCTCCCTGATGCGATGGAATAGCAACGGCAGCAGCGGACCTGGTACGGAGGCCACCAACAGTGCCGGCAATAGCCAGATACGCCTGCAGCAGCAGCTAGAGCAGCAGCAGCAACTACAGCAGCAGCTACAGCATCATTACATGGCAACAGCAACAGCAACAGCAGCAGCAGCAGCAGCAACAACAGCAACGAGACTGGGGTACGCTGATGCAACGGTGGCCACGGCAACAACCACATTGCTAGCGGCCGCGGCTGCAGCCACGCGGCAAGGTTTGAGTCCTGACACACACACATACAGTTCCCTGAGTCCTCTGAAAATCCATCGGTATCTGAATCGATCTGATGCGTTCTCAACTATAGTTGTTGTTGTTGCTGCCCAAAAACAAAACCAAAAAAATCGATCAACACTAATGTCATAATGCCAGCCAGCTCACACGAAAACCCACAAAATACGCAGGGCTCCTCACACAGAGAGCAGCCGAGGGACCCAAGCAAGCTTCGTTTGCTAGCCGAATGTCTTGGGCCCCTCGCGGTTTGTCTATGTGGAGCTTTGCCTATGGGGAAAACCCACACTGAAGCACTCAAAACCCCGAAACCCAAAAACCAAAGTTTCCAAGTTCCAAAATCTTCCCAATAAAAATCTTTAAACCCACTTAAAGTCTCCTTCCCCTTCTAATGTGCACGTGTTGTATGTAGCTAACCGTCAACAAGTTTCTTCTCTTGTTCCAAGTTTCTGTCTTGTTTAAGTGTTTCCAAATCCTTTTTTGTTCCTGATTGTTGGTGATACTACAAATACATAATATATAAAATATATATTACCAAAAATACTGAAAGCTAGACATGTTCTCGGAGACGCTTGAAGTGTAGAAAGCTTTGCTCTTGCTTTCAGTATTTTGCCGCCAGCTTCCGGGGAATCGCACTAAAAAAAGGAGCTGCAGGATGTACATATTCCTGTAAGACTCTTATAATCTAGCTTTTAATTTACGCTCTTAAAGGATCTGAAGCTGCTGCTTTTGACAGCTTTTCGAAAAGCCTTCAAGGATCATCATTATTTATTCTTAAAAAGTGTTGTAATTGTCATCGTCAGCTTGCCAAAAGCTAATACGTTTTGATGTAATTTTAATAACTAAATGGCTAACTGTTACATGTCCTGTGTTTTGAGGTGGTTTTTAATGTTGTCTTACTGTGCCTTACAGTGAACTTTGGTGGCGGCGCCAACTCTGGAGTCACAAGGGCGGAACCCATCTCGCTGGCCACCCTGGATCGAGATTGCTTCATCATTCCCGTGCATAGTGTGGATCGATTCCTGCCAGCTGGCATACCGGTGAGTATATATATTTTTACAATTTTTATACTTTCTCCAACAGAATACATTTTATATTTAAAATATCTTTAAGATGGTATTTGAGGCAGATTTCTAATTAATTAATTTTTAGCTGCCTGCCTTGAATGCCGAGGGCAAGGCCATGAGTCCTCTGAGCGTGCTGGAAGTCTCCGATCCCAAGCTGTGCATCCTGGTGCATTTGATGAGTCCTTTGGAGGCCATAGATCCGGTAATGGAGTCGCCACTCTCCCATCCGCTGCTCAAGCAACGCTCCATAGCCGCCGAACTATTGACGGAAGTGCAGCAGGCCAACACAGCTGTGGGTGGGATGCTGCTGGCCAATATGGAAAAGAGTTGTGAGTTTCATTTAATATTTAAACAAAAATTTAGTAAACAATTTCTATATAAATAAATAGCATTTTATTTTTATAGTTCTTCTAGCTTAAAGTTCTTCTACTTTGGTATTCAAATTTTATCAAATTTCCCTTTGTTTTAATTATTTTTTTTAATTTCTAAAAACAAATATATATTCTCTATCCCCCAGCCGAATTCCCCTTCATCTCCTATTACCTGATCAATACGCTACAAACGGATCCTTCCAACTTCTATGCCGGCCTGCGCGTCTCCTCGCTGTCCAAGTTCGAGCCAAAGGCCCTCAAGTGAGTGCTCCTCAAACTCAAGCTATTAACGCCCTGGGAAATTGCCTATTTATTTTCCAATCTCGATGCCTCGATTCATTCACAGATACACTGCCGCCCACACCTTGGACCTGTACAGCGAGGTGGCTGCCATTTGCCGGCCGCCATTGGTGCTGCCCTCCAATGAGGCCGGCAGCTTCAAGAAGACGCAGACCGCGGCCACCGGTTACATTATAAGTGTGTTCAAGGTGGGTTCCTCACACCCCCCGCCTCCAAGCCCAGGGAGTAGGGAAGTTACAGGGAAAAGTTTCATGAAAAATTCAATTTTAATTTCGTAGGTTTTCGAGGGCGACGATGGCGAACGATTCGAAAAGAATTGGCTCTACTGGACAGGCGCCCGGATGCTGTACAGGTAAGTTCGAAACGAAGAAAAGGAGCCTTTGAAATGGCACTCATTCCTCATCCCGATGGCTCCACTGATTGCTGCTCCATTGTCTCGCCACCAAATTTTGCAGGTACCTGCCACGCGCCGCCGGCCTGAGGCGCATCGCACTGCACAAGAGCACCTCGCAGAAGGGCGACAAGATGTACCTGCTGGTGTGCGAGTGTGCCGACCTGCTCAAGGACATCTCGCTGGCCGCCTTCCTGATCCCAGCGCTGCGGGCTCGACTCTGCGGCTACACGGGACTCTATCGACCAATTCAGGCCTTCTAGTCGCGCGACTTTATGCTCGCATCTCCTCCTGTACATAGCCAGGGCTAAAACTAAAGCGAAACCAACACTGCAAAGAAACTGCACCTGTTACACGTGATTTTCTGATTCGATATATATATTTACTATATTTACTAGGCCTAGGCAGACTTTTAAACTCTCTCTCAGCTCAGCAGCTCCTTAGCGGGGGCATCCACGGCCAGGAGACATCTATGATAAGTAGTAGACAATATACTCAAGGTAAATCCATATCGTGTGCTAGATTTTTCTATAAATCATATAGAGGCAAGCCCAATAAATAGGACCATATCTAGTGTGAGTTGGTAGCGAAGAGAACTTCCATTTTAGCCACAGCCAATAGAGATTATATATATGTATACCCATCATAGATATAATCCCAGCAGTTAATCACAAATATAAACGCTGAATTTTGCGCTGAAATGTAGGCTATGAAATCTGCAAACCAAAGTCAATTCTTAGCATAAAAAACCGAAGAAGGAAAAACGAGTTTGTTAGTGGGGATAAGTGAAAATTTGAATGGGTTTCATCGATGGGGATGGGATGGGAGATATAGCTAACTTTGCCCAAATCTAACAGAAATCTGCCAAAGACATAAGCAAAAACTAATCTTAACTAACGAGTAAATCAAACAATTATTTAAATTTCAATTTTTTAATTCTAAGCGTACGCCAAATAGGAAATTTAACTATTTAATGCTTGGCCCTAGCTTGCCACACAAAAAAACTAGAAAATATACCCTATATAGTAGCATAAAAAATATATTATATACTTGTAACAATTGTAAATAGTTCGGTGAACTTTTAAGGCACTTACTTCACACAAAGAAACATATATAATTTTGCACAATACCAACAGAATCAAAAAGTGCTGTGATAATTAAACTAAAGCAGAGCAGAGACCCACAAAAACGAATACATATACTGAATATATCGAGGATATGTAAGGACTAACACAATCCACAATAGAACTTCATTTCATCCGGTCAAGGACAATATCATTTTTAGCTGCCATTGAAAATTAAACAAACTCTGGCTTATTCTTTCCCAAATTAATACAATTATTTAGATATTTAGACCTTAATAAAATCAACAACAACTTGCAAAGCTTATGCTAAGCCTAAAGCCTAAGGAAATAATTATAATAATTACCGAATGTTTGAAAATTTTTGCCACAACTTAAGCTACAAGCTTGAAGCCAATAACAATAAAGCCTACAATAAAAATAAACTAAACTTATTTATGGATTTCAGCCGAATATATTGTCGAACAAGTATCCGCCCCGTGGCCGCTTGATGTCCGCCGCCCGTTTTCTGTGCAGGATGTAGGCTTCGAATTTTTGCAACTGGAGAGGTCCCCAGTTGGCAGTGGGCTGCATAGCCATTCTGAGTTTCTAAAGTATATATAATTATATATATAATTAAAGATAATGTTCTAGATAAAGAAATACTTCACTTACACTGCTGAAGGTCTTGCCTGGCTGCTGGTAAATCGTATACAAGGCCCAGAAGGGCAACTGGAGGACTCCAATTCCCCAAATAATCCAGCCCGCCATATAGTAAACCGGCGGATACTCCACTCCTCGATAGGTCAAGGGCTTGTAGCTGCAAAGCATATAGACCAGGACAAGGAACATCAGTCCCGGCGCCACAATGGCCCAGCAAATGCGCCAGTAAAAGCTGGTTTTCACATTCAGCATAAACTCAATATCGCTGCAGATGCGCTTCACTCCATAAATCCAGCCCACAGCCAGCAGTTCCGCAATGGCCAGGACCAAGGCAATGAAGGTGCAGCCATAAAAGTCCACCAGATTCAGCACAAACTGTCCGCCTGGCGTCATGTACACCAGGCCACACAGAAAGCCAATCACAGAGGCACCTACGGCCAGCAGCCAATGCGGCAAATGGGTGAAGCGATCCTTGACCACGTTGATCACACAGCTGGCCATGCCAATGTTCGATCCAATGCCCAGTACCAAAAGCATGAAGAAGAACAAAACCGCAAACAGTTGTGGCAAAAAGTTAAATTTGGCTATGGCCTCCGGATAGGAGATGAAGGCCAGGCCAGCTCCTCCCTTCACCACCTGAGAGATATCCTCGGTATTGGTCTCATGGGCCAGGTTGCCCAGAATCCCAAAGATAATACAGCCAGCCAGGATTGAGGTCAACGAATCAATGGTGGTGATGATGATTACGTCTCTGAAAAGTATTTTTATATTTGTATTGAGTTTCTTTCAAAGATTTAAGTCCCTTACTTGTGCACATTCTTGTGAAAATCATTGAAGGAGGCGTACATGACCAGAGTGCCAAAGCAGATGGCCAGGGAGAAGAACATTTGGGTGATGGCCGCATACCAAACATGAGGATTCAACAGCTGTGACCACTGCGGCTCCAGGAAGTAAACTATTCCCCGCCAGGCACCCGGCAATGTGACCGCCCTGATCAGCAGGATGAACATGATCACATAGGGAAACAGGGCCAGAAAATAGGAGGCCTTGCCCGAACTGCGTATGCCTTTGCACAGAACCGTGCCAATAATCAGCCAAGTGGCCATGAGACACAGTACCAGATCCCAGCTAGGCGTGCCCAAGCCATTCTCATCCAAGGTTTCAGGTTCCCGGAGTACAGTTCTCCTGCAGGAAATGGGGAATTATTAAGGAATTCTTAAACAGTCATTAAAAAACCCACGTAAAAAACAGCTCTGCAGAGGATACGCCCTGCACAATGGATGTGTCATTGGCTGCAGTGGCGCCTGTGGCCACACAATTTTTGCCCCATTCCACCAGGCAGTAAGTCCAGGGCAGAATCTCATCGAAACAGGCCACCAAATACCTAATGGTCAGGGCCATAATGCAGGCATAGTAAGTGGTGGCCAAGGCGGTGGAGTACACCTGACCATAGGCAATGCCTGGAAGGGTAATTTTTAGATTGAATCCATTTTATTAAAATATTATCACAAAGGTTAACACTAACCCTTCATAATAGGCGCCATATCGAAAGCTTTAATGCAACCACGACTCGAAAACTGGCCTATAATCACCTCCAGATAGTAAACGGGTCGCCCAATCAGCAGGAGCACTATCACATAGGGAATCAGGAAGGCTCCACCACCATTCTCCAAAGCAATAAAGGGAAATCGCCAGACATTGCCCAGGCCAACGGAGAGTGCAATGCAGGAGAAGAGAAACTCCACACCCCTGCTCCACTGATCCCGCTGGCCCGGAGACTCCGACGGCGCCTCCTCCTGGGCACCATCACAGTTTATGGTTAGCTAACGGTTGGCAGGAATTAATATAGTCTGCCCTTTAAGGGATCTGCCGAGCACACTTACTTCCTCTCCGTGGGCCGTGTAAACTATGGCCACTTCTGGATGCCCTGCCCTAGATCCTTGCGTCTCCGTCATACTGCGACCCAGCTTCTGATACTCTGCATCATCCATAGTGTTGGATTAGGGCTGATTTAAGGCATAAAACAGTAAATGGAATGCAAGCAAGGGACAACACAAAAGCTTAGGTGAAAACTAGATGAGTTTGTAGAAATGGAAAACAGGAAAAGGAGCAAGGACCAGCCTACCCAGACAACTCTTTAGTTCCTCGTTTTATAAATTTCAGCTGCTTAATATTATTTTGATTCCATTTCCAGCTGGTTATGGATTAATTGAGACCTTTGCTTGTCTTTTAGACAATTAATTATATTTCAGATTCCTGAACTTATCTCGAGCTTTTACAATTTATGTGCTTTACTTTATTTGCTGATATGGAAAATGGCAATCAAATTGAGGGTTCAACGCGACCATAAATCACACGAACTGAAATGTTTACCATGCTACCTAGTTCTGGTACCAAGGTGTGTCCGAAATACTCTTTAGAATCTGAAGAATCATCAGAAGAGTCACATCTTATCTGGCTAGAGAGTGTTAACAGGCCAAAGGCAAACATAATTCATCAAATCACATTTAAATCTAACAGCCAGACAGACGACGAAAGTTTGTTGGTCTAAGCTCAGTGAAAGATTTGGGTATTCTATTTTCGGGGCAGAGTTTTGCTTATCACAAATTAAGATGTAAACTCGTGGGGGCAATTTATCCTTTTTATCTCTGTCAAACACACGCACTATTTGATCTGCAACCAGCACAACACACAAAACACTTCTTTAACTTACGCCAAGAAGGTCTAAATAGGAGCAGAACCGTTCCTAACAAGCTGCTGTACGCGACTAACTGGCATTCTGTAGATAATCTACTGGGAAACCTACGAAGTCAAAGTCGGAGAAGCAGCAGCAGCGATTGGCGAGCGCCGAATGAAACCCATTTTGGTTCTAGGGAAATTCTGTTGGGCTTAAGAAGTACTATATATATTTAAAATCTAATACCAAATTAAATGTAGATTTAATATTAAATTTAAGCATCTTTATCTCAGTACTTTTCTGGTGAATGCCGCAACCCTGCCCTCAAATAGGCGAATCACTTTAATCAATTGCCCCAGATTCAGATTCCTGAACCAATCATAGCCAGTCAAATCGATTCATCGTGCCGCCACTGCCGCCCTTAACGAGACTTGACCAGATTCTACAAACTTTTCTTTACTGAGTATATACATATATATGCCAAAATGTACACTCAATTTGTGTTGGAATATCCGTGCGAGTTTTTAGAACTGCTCTAGTCTTTCACTGCAGCTCTGGCTGCGGAGGTCGCTGGTCTTGAGTCCTCACAGCTTCCATATTTTCAATGTTGGCAACCATCACATGGGCATGATTGCTTCTGTAAAAAAATTAAATAAATTGTAAAGAAATTATATTATTACAAAAGAAAAATGAATCAACTTACAAGCACTGCTTGAGCTGCGCAATTTCCAGCAGCATGGCGGCTATACGCTCCTCATACTTGGTGCGCATTAAGGCGGTACGCGTTGCCTGCTCCTCCAGCAGCCGGATGGTGTTCTGTTGCTTGGCCACAGTATCCTGTTTCTCCTGCAGGGTTTTCATTACTTGAGCGACCTGATCAGACTTTGCATCAAGTTCGTTGTTCAGCTGTGAGGATAGGAAATATAGAGCCAAGCAAAATAAATACGCTGGACTAAATCCCACCAGATTGATGAGCGTATTTCTCTGGCTCAGTTCTTGGAAGACGTTTCCGTATTTCTCCTTTAATTTCAGCTCGCTCGTCTGCAGTTTGATTATGGACAAAGAACGCTTCTCCAGCAGCTGATCGTTGGCATCAAGTTGTGTCTTCATCCTATTCATCTCACACTCGGCGGCTGTTTTCATCTGGTTAAGCAGCTCGCTATAAAGGGAACGATATATGATATAAGCCGAATTTGCTGATGAATTTCACTTACGTCATTGTGGACATACTGTCTGCGTGCCGTTGGACCTGCTCGGCGGCATCCTTAAGTTTAATATCTGTTTCCTCGAGACGCAAACACATTCGGTCACAGCTACAGTGTCAGAGATTTAATAGAAGTTCTTTTAAGTAGAAAATACTTTAAACTTGCATATGCTTTACGGACGAATTCTCATCTTTCAGAGGCTGCAAGGCACATTCATTTTTCTTGCTCTCCGCCAGTTGAAGAGCCTGTTGGGAGGCCAGCTCCTCGCTGAGCTGCAGCTTTCTCTTTAGGTCACTAATAACTTCATCCCGCTTAGCCACTTCATCGGTCAACTGTTTCTCGTTCAGCTTACCAACGGAAGCGTCAGCTAAAATGAAGGATAATATTAGATAAGATCACATAGCTATTATTAAAACCTTACCAGAAATGTCCACCAGCTCTCGATTATCATTGCACTCCCTAACCACAAACTTGTAGGTGCCCGGAAGCTTACGACCCTCTTCGGCCAATGTACGTATCTTGGACATAAAAACATTCTGCATTTGCTCAAGATTCCTTTGCTCCGCTCTGAGGGCCTGCATCCCGTTCTGTTTGGATTGTAATGGCCAGGCTGCAGAAAGGAAACCTGGTCATGAAAAACTCTAAAACCAGCCGAAGAGGCTACTTACTAGGTCGCGTTCGCAAGGGGCTAGGCGCCGTCAACGGTGTGCACGACGACGAGCGAGCTTGTTGCTCCGAGAAGGTTTCTGATTCAGATTTGTGATCCTTAGATAGAGGAGCAAACGAGGCCGGCAATGGGGAAGTATAAAGCTGGAAAATATTTTCTTAGAAAGAATATCTCAAAGATTTGTAGAAGATTTCAACTTACCCAGATATCACGATGGTTTTCTTTACGAAGATTCTGTTTCCTCAATACAGAGGCCTTGTTGCCTAGCATTAAATTAGATAAGTCATAAATTAAAAAGGATTAAAGTCCTTAACTTACTACGAACGGTGTCGGACATGTTGGCTTCCAAAATAAACTTGTAATTTCTATATAAATAGGTTTTCTAAACAAATAAATTTCGAGCAAAAATTCGGGACAATTGGAATGTGCTTCTACAGTAAATAAAATATATTATCACTAGCTTAGAGTTCAGAAATTAACAAGAACTAAAAGTCAGCATTATAATTTTGATTTGACTTTATAATAAAGAAAAGACAAGGCCCACTGTGACCGAGGGACTTTGTTTAGAATATATGTGTGTAAACAAAAAGCTGATAAACGGCCAGGGAAAACCATCAACAAATGCGAATTGTGGAATCAAAAGCAAAGCCATAGAATACAGAGCACCAGTAGGTCGTTCTGGATGTCTCTCTTTAAATTGCTCTTTGTAATCCACTCGCCCTACCCTAGCAATGCACATCGTCCGTCCAATAATCATTGCCTCCGGGGGAAATTTGCATTCAGTTTCTGTTCGAGTGCGTTCCGAGTAGGTTCTCCAGTCACACATAATATCCCGGTCACTTAGATCCATCTGTCAGATTTTTAGGAGGCTGTTAATCATCTGAAATATAAGGAAATCGGATATTTAATAGGTTTAAAAATTCAATCCGGAAATCTACATATTAAAACATATTAAAGTGAAAGTTTTTACACCCCTTCTAAGTGTTCCTGCTAAAGGGAAGCCCTTAAAGTGCCTTTAATGATGATATATCTATGGGAATGGGTTACGCTCTCTCGCCTCTGAGGGGCAGCAGTTATTTTGCTCACTTTTCCCTGTAGACAGACGCCGTGTTTTTCAATTGAATTTAATCAGTGACGTAGCTGGTCTATATAGTGCACATATATACACGATGCGATCCGATTTTCAAGGGGTAAACAATCACGCCGCATAGTTCAAGTTCCGCATGGCAATTGGGCTTAGCTCTCGAAGGAAATGGAAAGTGTATATATCTACTATAACTGATATTTATCGGGTAAAGCTATCTCTAGTTGAAGGCTGCATCCACGAATTCAAGTTCAGCTCGGAACTCGGCCTCGGCCCCATGTCCCAATGGCTGCCATTGACATTCGATACGAATGCGGATAATTAAGACAATTAAGTGCATTGTGGCCAGAAATAGGTTTCCACAACCACGTGGCGGATCTAAATTTGTGTCTCAATTAATTTGCATAATTTTCAGTATTTCGCAATGCGAGCTTTGGCGTGTTTGTTGTGGCTTTTGGCTCTGACAAGGAATTTACCACAAATCGAGGCCTGTAATCGGGTTCCTTTAGGAGCCACTGCTGCCAAGTCACCGGTGGACGATAACTATGTGCTGTCCGTGGCTGGAAATGCCCAGAGTTATATTCCTGGCCAGAAATATAATGGTGAGAGGGATGAATTTAATGCCATCCATTATTTTCGTCATATTTTTTACTTCCTTTAGTAAGCCTCAGCGCCTTTTCGGGTCAAACCTTTGTGAGCTTCATGCTGGCCCTCGATCTGGAGACAGGCGAGAGCGAAGGGGATCCCAATGCCTTGGGCACTTGGGAGATTAGCGATCTGGCCGAGACCCGCTACAGTCCGCGCTGCGCCAATCTGGTGGAAAACACAAATACGAATGTCAAGACACGCGTGGACGTTGTCTGGGTGGCTCCTTCAAGTCCAGGACAGGGCTGTATTTTGCTGCGGGCAACGGTGATGCAGCATCGCGATGTCTGGTTCATGGACGATGGCTTTCTCACCAAGCGCATGTGCGAGGAGGAGGCAGATGATATTGATACACAGCCCAGCATTGTGGATCCCTGCTGTGCCTGCGATGAGGCCAAGTACGAGGTGGGTGCTCTGCAAAAAGTTAACTTTAGATTGAAAATAAAGCTTATATTTATTCATTCCAGCTTACCTTTGAGGGCAAATGGTCACGGCACACACATCCCAAGGACTTTCCTGCGAATAGCTGGCGCACACGGTTCAGTGACATTATTGGCGCCTCCCACACCATCGATTATAGGTTCTGGCAGTACGGAGAGCTGGCCAGTGAGGGTCTGCGAGAGGTGGCAGAGCACGGTTCCACGCGCACTCTAGAAAGCGAGCTAAAGGATCAGAGCGAGCACATTCGAACAATCATCAAGGCCAGGGGCATTGCCTATCCAAATGTCACAGGCAAAACATTTGCTGTCTTCCGTGTAGACTCCAATCATCATTTGATATCGTTGGTCTCCATGGTGGATCCCTCGCCGGATTGGATTGTGGGTGTCTCTGGACTGGAACTATGTCTGCCCAACTGCTCCTGGGTGGAGAACAAGGTGCACAATCTGTATCCTTGGGATGCGGGCACGGACAGTGGGCCTTCGTATATGGTAAATGCTTTGATGTATTCGAAGAAGTTTTTATATTCATTATTTTATAGTCCGCAGATCAGCCGCAGGTGCCGCCGGATGTGGTGCGTCGCATCAAGTCCAATTTCCCGAATGATCCTCGCTCTCCTTTTTACGATCCCACTGGAGCCGATATGAAGCCACTGGCCACCTTGCACATTAATCGGCGAAGACTCTACGAGAAGAACTGCGAATCCACTGACTGTGAGTCCCAAATCCTGGATTCTAGGCAATATTTAAACCCCATATCCTTTTCCGCAGCGGAGCAGTTGCCAGCGGAATGTGCAACACATTCCTGGTCCAGGTGGGATGAGTGCACCACCAAATGTGGGCCCGGCAAGCAGTACAGGATTCGCGAGTTCAAAAATCCAGCGCTGGCTTCGGTGAGGAGCGATTTTAAAGGTCCAAAAGTTGTCCTTTTATATTCCTCCATACCTTCCACAGCGTCATCGGTGCAACAATGCACTTCGCGAGGAGAAGAACTGCGTGGGACGCCAGTGCGCCAGCTTTAACGAGGAGGCGGCCGAGGCAGCTGAGCAGGAGGCGGGAGGAGCCCCTCCAGCTGGTAACGATGATCCCCAGTGTGGCCTGTCCGAGTGGACCGAATGGTCCTCCTGTACGGTGACCTGCGGCACTGGCGAGATGACCCGATCGCGTCATTATCTCAACAAAAAGGCCAAGAAGAAGTGCCAGAAGGCGAGCAGG
The DNA here is from genome assembly GCA_008042485.1 of Drosophila mayri. Lineage (NCBI taxonomy): Eukaryota > Metazoa > Arthropoda > Insecta > Diptera > Drosophilidae > Drosophila > Drosophila mayri. Next base: position 140,682 of record VNJN01006634.1, read on the forward strand.
GCACGCCTGCACGAGACCAAGATCTGCGAGGCCATGGAGTGCGGCGGCGACATCGAGAATGGAGGCGGCGATGGAGAAGAACCCGGGGAGGAACAAGAAGGCGGCAACGGCGATGGAGGATCCGCCGAGAAGCGATCGATTTTCCGGAACTTTGAGAGCTACAGCCAGCATCGAGAGGACTATATACCTCCCGTTTGCGGGGTGACCCCCTGGTCCGACTTCTCGCCCTGCCTGGGACCGTGTGGTGGCCATGGCCGGCGGCAGCGCATCCGTAAGGTGTGGAACAATAACCAGGTTTATGGCGTTAGTGATCCAAACGATGACGGACAGGATCCCTGCCGGCACATCAAGCTGCACGAGGAGGTGAACTGCACGAATCCCAGCTGTGACACCATAGTCCCAAGCTTCTGCTACGACGAGCTGGTGGACAGTCCCTGTCGGGACAGCGATGTGGCCAACTACTGGTACTATGACCACTTGAGCGACCAGTGTGCCATCTACTGGTCGGACCGCTGCGATGTCAACCGAAACAAGTTCAAGTCGAAGGAGGAGTGCGAGGATACGTGTCGCCTGCCACGCCACAAGCAGGAACTCCAGCACGACGGCCTGCCGCCTGTGGATTGTATGGTGTCCGAGTGGGTGTCCTACAGCTGCAATGCCACCTGCGGCGATGGCTACCAGTTGCGAACCCGTCGGGTGCTCCGAACGCCCAAATACGGCGGCAAGCCCTGTCCCAAGCATTTGGTTCGTTTGGATCGTTGCTATCAGCGTTGCGAGGACATGTACTCGATCAGTGGCCGTGGCTTTGGCGAGCGCCGGCATGTGGTGAAGGCTCCTCCGCAGCCGGAGCCCCGGGACGAGTGTCGCTACTCGGAATGGTCTGCCTGGACGCCATGCACCGCCAGCTGCGGTGATAATGCGGTTCGCCAGCGCACTCGCACCCTGCTCAACACCGATCTGAGCTTTAAATGCAAGGATCGCGTCCGCATGGAAAAGTGCGTGATGATGCCCTGCCTGCTTAACAGCAACGACGAGCCGGAGAGGTGGTAATTCAAGGGAATCTTCAGCTGTAACAAGTATTAATTGTACAACTCATATGTAATCACAAACGTGCGAATAATCAAATATATTAAAAGCTATAGATTACCCAAAAGTTGGGCCAGAATATAGATTTTGTGGGTGGTAAAATTGAAAAGAATTAAGGATAATCTAGATCAAAATCAGGTCTATATATAGGCTGCAAAAGGAATTAAGTTCTGTAAGAAATAAATCATTTTATTTCCGTCTCACATCAGTTTGTCATTGACCCAGATCCATTTGTATGTATGAAACCAAGCAATTTCCGAGTGATTTTTTGCCCATTTCCAAGTTCAAAGAACTCGAGCTCTGAGCATCTTCAATTGAACAGCGTGCCACCAGAGGCAACTATTCCTAATTGACGGCAACTCAATCAAGAGATGGCACAGGCGCCGTCTAAGGGGATAATTGATAAATTGAGGCGCTCATCGATTAATGGCAACGACTCACCCAATTTTGACAGTCGTCGTTGAGCTGCGGACCCAAGCGGATCGCCGAGATCAAGTGAATATGCTCCGCCTTTTTGTGCTCCTCATTACGGTGGCCTTGGAAGTGAGGGGAGCCTGCAATCGCGTGCCACAGGCGGCCACCGGCGAGAGATCGGTGGTAGATGATAATTTCAAGATCCTGATTGATGGCAATCCCGCCACCTATGTGCCAGAGCATCAGTATAATGGTGAGAGTGGTGCCACAACACAAACTATTTCCTATTATAATATATAAGTATATCTCTCCAGTATCCTTGTCCTGTCCCATTAACCTGAAGTTTGTGAGCTTCACCTTGGTCATTGAGGCCGAGGATCAGTCAGCGGGCTTGAGTGGCCTGGATATGACCGGGCATTTTGAGCTGTTGGGCACCACGGACACCAGATTCAGTGTAGGCTGTGAGAACATGGTGGAGAGCACCAACACAAATGCCAAGACTCATATCGAAGTCTCTTGGATAGCACCACGTCATCCCGACAGCGGCTGTGTCTTGATCAAAGCGGGTGTGGTGCAGCATCGCGATGTGTGGTTTATGGATGATGGTTTCCTGACCAAGCGGATTTGTCCCGAGGAGATTGATGAGCTGAATATCTTGACTCCGCCCTTGGAGAACTGCTGTGCCTGCGATGAAGCCAAATATGAGGTGAGGCTAAAAATAACTCAAGAAATCTTTTCTAATTACCTTTTTTAAACAGATCGTTTTGGAGCGCAAGTGGGCGAGGAATACGCATGCCAAGGACTTTCCTGCCGAGGCCTGGCGCACCCGATTGGGTGAGGTGATTGGGGCATCGCACAGTCACAGCTATCGCTACTGGGCGTACGGCGGCAGGGCTAGCCAGGGCATGAAGGAGATGGCCGAGCACGGTGCCACCCGTACTTTAGAGAATGAAATCAGGGAGAACACTCAGGTGGGTTCATCGTAGTGATTCTCCCAAAAGGCAGTCCTTTTAATCCTTTTATATCCAAAAGAATGGCGATGTGAGGACCATAATCAAGGCACCGGGCATCGCTCACCGCCTGAATGCCTATGGCACCACGCTGGCCAATGCTCGTGTGGATCCCCAGCATCATCAGATCTCGCTGGCAGCCAAGATCGATCCCTCGCCCGACTGGATACTGGGCGTGGCAGGACTGGAGCTGTGTCTGAGCAACTGCACATGGCTGGAGCGAAAGGTGCTGAACTTGTATCCCTGGGACATTGGCACCGACTCTGGGCCCTCGTATATGGTGAGTACAAGATGAGGTCCTTAGCGAGAGGGGCTTAAATCGTGTCCTTTGTAGTCCGCCGATCAGCCTCAGGTGCCTCCTGATGTGGTACGCCGCATCACTTCGTCCTATCCCAGCGATTATCGTTCGCCGTTTTACGATGACACTGGCGCTTCCATGAAGCCTCTGGCCACGCTCTATTTGACCCGAAAGAAGCTCTACATACGCGAGTGCGAAGAAGGTGAGTAAGCTGCGCCTTAGGGCTTCCATAACTTATTCCTGTTCACCTTTATAGCTATCCAGGACGGCCCGTTGGAGTGCGCTGTCCATCCCTGGAACGAATGGACGAACTGCAGCACGCGTTGCGGTCAAGGTTACTCCCAGCGCTTTCGTAGCTATAAAAATCCCAATCTGGCAGCCAACTACAACTGCGACCGACGCTTGGATGAGATGCGTCAGTGCCAGGGAACACAATGCGGGCCAGCGGAGGAGCAGTTCGAAGCTGGCGAGGGTGGCCAGGGCATGGAAAATTCCAACTCAATGGCCGAATGCCAGCTGAGCAACTGGAGCGAGTGGTCGCCGTGCTCCAAGACTTGCGGCAGGGGATCATCTACTCGCACCCGCGACTATCATAATCCGCAGTCCAGGCAGCGGTGCTTGTCCGTGATGCGGCTGCCGATGGAGGAGACCAGGCAGTGCATGGGATCCGATTGTGGAGGCACCATACCCGATAACGGCGAACTAGATGCTCTGCCTGAGCCAGGCTTGGACCAGGATGGCTACGAGGCTCAGCGCCCTGCCTGGAACAACAGGCAGGAGAACGCTTATGCCGGATCGAGTGGTAGCCAGGCCTGGAACAGAAAGGGAATTAATAGCGCAAATGACAACAGCTTCAATAGATCACCCTACAATTCAATGGATAGCTCGCAGGACACTCCAAACTCTCCCTATGGCAAGGTAGAAAATCAGCAAAGACCAGCTTATAATCTGGGAGATAACCGAGGGGGAGCCTACGACACCAATCGCGGAGAAGCAGGCTATCCATCCTTCAACTCTTACAGCAATGATAAACTGGTGGGCAGCAGACCCGGTGCCTCCGGTGATTACAACACCGCCTATCCAACTCCCAGCTCCAGACCGGGATTCACTACACGCTCCCCATATGGAGAAAGGTACCCCAGTCAGCAGCAGGAACCTGAGGACTCATCCAGAGACACCGGAAACGGCAATGGCTACAATGTGGTGCAGGATTACTGCTTTGAGAAGCCCTATGCCTCCACCCGTCCCTGCCTGGCCAATCCTGTGGTGGTGAGCAACTACTGGTTCTACGACCACGAAGATCACGAGTGCAAACTCTTCGCCACGGACAACTGCGATGAGAACAAGAACCGTTTCCGTTCGCTGATGGCATGCGAGGGCACTTGTCTGCAGCCGCAGATGAACAAGGAGCACTCCGAAAACGATGCCATGGATTTGTATGGTGGTGGAGCTTACGGACAAGCAGTAGGTGGATCCTATGGGCAAACAGGAGGGTCTTATGGACAAACAGGTGGTTCTTACGGTCAAACTGGGGGTTCTTATGGGAAATCAGGGGGTTCTTATGGACAAACAGGGGGTTCTTATGGACAAACTGGAGGTTCTTATGGACAAACAGGGGGTTCTTACGCACAACAAAGAGGTTCTTACGGGCAAAGAGGAGGTTCTTACACACAAGCAGCCAGTTCTTACTCACAAACAGGGGATTCTTATGGACAAACAGGAGGTTCTTACGCACAAGGTGTAGGTGGATCGTATGGAGATTCCTCTTCCGACTCACAATACAGCGAAGCGGCTGGAGACATCGGAGAACCCATGTCGCAGACCAGAAGCAGATATGATTCACCCAGACGTGGTCGTTATGGACGTTAAAGGAAACCTTAAATAAAATATAAAATAAGTTAAAAAGCTTTACAAAATATATGTTTCTTATAAGAACCTGAAATTTGCAGAGATTTTCCCAGCAAACAGTCTCTTTGTTGGCATACCAAGAGAACCCTTCAATTCAGCTTCCCTTAAGCAGACACCAAGAGTGCGAGCGGATCACAGATTTTCCGGCTTTCCGGCAACGTCGCCTGATAACAGCTCCGTCGCACTCTATTTGTATCAGTGGGTCATTCTTATCGGGACTCACAACAGAAGCTTACAAGCTGCTCTCTCCTCGGCTTTTGGCAAGCCACTTCTCGGGCATCTTCGCTCAGTTTGCAATAGTTGCTCGCGCTGAATGGTTCTTTACGATTAGAGTGCTCCGAAAATATGTGGCGGTCAAGCGCTGCTCCTCTCGTGGAGCTTCTTGTGCTCGCACTGGCGATCGGTCGCAGCAGCTGTCTGATCTGCACGCGTCGCCCGGCTAATACGGCCACGCCCAAGTCGCCGGTGGACGAGAATTACGTGATAAGTGTGTCGGGCAATCCGGAAACGTATATTCTCGGTCAGGAGTACAACGGTGAGAGCAAGTTCAATGGCCCTGCGCTTGAACTTCGCGGGAGATTGCCTAGCTTGGTGGGCCTATCACGCAGCGTGCCCCAAGGCTGGCCGCTGCGATTTCGCAATGTTTTTTGTTTAGTAAACAAAAACGCGGCTCGTCGGCTCTTCGGGTCTGGCGCTTATCTGGGCGGACCTTTGCGAATTAGTTGAAATTCAAGGTCGCCGATAAGGGCCGGCTGGGCTCGTTCTTCCTCCTCTGGTTACTCAGACAGCTTCTCCCTTAGTTTCCCTGAATGCCTTCAATGGCCATCGCTACATCAGCTTTATCCTAGCGCTGGAGAACGAGAATGGCGACTTTAGCTACAAGGACGACTTGGGTCGCTTTGAGCTCAGTGATCTCATCGAGACTCGATTCAGTCCCAACTGCATCAATATGGTGGAGAATACCAACACGAATCCCAAGACCCATATGCACCTCACCTGGGTGGCGCCCAGTGAGCCGGGTAGTGGTTGCATCCTGATACGGGCCACGGTTCAGCAGCATCGCGATGTATGGCATATGGATGATGGCGGACTAACGCGACGCATCTGCGAAGAGGTTGTGGACGATGTGGAGAGCCAGCCCACCACACCGACGGTGGATGCACCGTGCTGTGCCTGCGATGAGGCGCGTTACGAGGTGGGCAAGCCAGAGGTTATCCGCGACGCCAGTTACCTTCTCGTTTCCCATTCCTGCAGCTGATTTTCGAGGGTGTCTGGTCGAGGAATCTGCATCCCAGGGACTTTCCCGCCCGTGGCTGGGAGACCCGTTTCTGTGAGCTGGTTGGAGCTGCCCACAGCGCCGACTATCGCTTCTGGGAGGCCGGAGCACTGGCCAGCGAGGCAATTAAGCAATATGCCGAGCACTGCAGTTCCCGTCTTCTGGAGCGAGAGTTCAGCATTAACTTTCGGGTAACCTTTATTCCTGCAATTAAGAATTCTGTAAAATCTTTCAAATCCTGCAGGATGAAAAGATACGTACTATTATCAAGGCACGGGGTCCTTCGTTCCCCAACATGAGCAGCAAGAGCATGGCCTCGGTGAGAGTGGATCCATTGCATCACATGGTGTCGTTTGCCTCTAAGATAGAGCCCTCGCCCGACTGGATTGTGGGCGTCACGGGGCTGGAGCTGTGCCTGCGCAACTGCACATGGATGGAGGAAAAGGTCATCAATCTGTATCCGTGGGATGTGGGCACAGATGCGGGTCCCAGCTATACGGTAAGTTAATCCTGCATCTATCTTCCTGCTATGTTACTTAAATTCTCCCTTTTAAGTCTCCGGATCAGCCACAAGTTCCGCCAGATGTGATCAGGCGCATGCGCTCTGACTTTCCCAACGATCCGCGTTCACCTTTCTACGATGAATCCGGTGCTCCTATGAAGCCCATGGCCATTCTTACAGTGAAGCGTCAACGTATCTACGAGCGGAGATGTGCCGATGAAGACTGTAGGTGAGGCTGCAATTAATAAATCACCATTAAATTCCACTCATTTACCAGCTAACAACGATCCTGAGTTGCCACGGGAGTGCCTTACCCATCCCTGGTCCAGCTGGAGCGACTGCTCCTCCAAATGCGGCGTCGGCATGCAGTACCGTCGACGTGTATACAAGCAACCAGAGCTGGCCAGGATCTACAATTGCAATGTGGCGCAGTACGAGGAACGGGAGTGCCAGGGCGAGATGTGTGGCCAGAACAGTCTGATGCGGAACGCGGGGGAGTTTGAGGAGCTAGAGCCCAGTTCGGGGATCGGCGGTAATGCATATCAACCGCAGCACCAAGGGCGCGCCGAATGCCAGCTGGGATCATGGAGCAGCTGGAGCTCCTGCAGCGTGACCTGCGGTGATGGCTACGAGATGCGTCAGCGGCAGTATCTCAATCCCCAGGCGGAGTCGAAGTGCCAGAGTGTGCATCGTATGGAGCTGCAGGAAACGAGGCGGTGTTCCGGTCGAGCCTGTCTGGGGAATCTACCCGGATCCTACGATGGTGATGTGGACACTCCCTACGGTGAGGTTTCCCCAGGACGAAACCCGTATAGACAGGAACAACTGGAACCGGAGGCAGAATCCTTCGGCGACTACGAGCAATCGGGCCTGGATCGAGGCGGAGCAGTAGGTGGCTTTGAGGTGGGCAACCTAAAAGGCAACACTGCCAACTGGCCAAGCAACAGGCAAAAAGCGGAGGCATCTTGGCTGCCGGAGCGCCAGACAAACCTTGCCAGGAATCCGTCTTCCTACAGGCAGCCAAGCTACGATGGGAATTATAGTCCGCCAGCAAAAACCGAGCGTCCCACATGGCCGGGACAACCAAGACCAAGTGATCCTCGCCTGGAAGATGTCGAACGCGCTCCGTGGCAGCGGCAAAGGCAGAAACCCGCTGATACCTACAAGAACCAATTTGCTGGCAATTTAGATGATCCAGAAGAAGAGTCCTGGCCAAGGAGGAATAATAATTACAACAACCAGGATGCGTACGCACCATCACAAGATCTGGACCCATCGTTATCCACCCGCTGCTTCCAGATGCTCCAGACCGCGCAGCCGCGATGCCAGAATCAGACGATCACGGGCCAGTTCTGGTTCTACAACTTCTGCGAGGACGAGTGCATGCTATTCGCCACGGATCCCTGCGACCGGAATGTTAACAAGTTCAGCCGGTGGGAGGAGTGCCAAAAGTGCCGCCAGCCGGAGATGGCTGCTATGCAGCGAGAGACAGCCAATTCGCCGGAGTGCCGGAATCTTCGGGCCATTTGGCTGGCCGAGGAGCGGGCCAGGCAGGAGCAGCGTACCGCGAGTAGGAGGCGCAACAACGGCGGCTACAACAGGCAACGTGGCCGAAATTCAGCCTACAATCTATAAACTTTAACCAGTATAAAAACTAGGAATTTATATTGTTAACTTATGGAGGAGAAAAATTACGCGGCTTATTTTGATTGTTCTTACAATCGAATTATCGCTACCGATAACCGCTCGTCGCCTCAGACTTTTATGCACCATGGGAAAAAGCTGACAGTTGAGAAAAAATAATCAATCAAAACAATTTAAAATACCCCTAGAACTTTTCCTAATTTAAATTTTATGCTTTTATTTAAAAGTATAGTTTTCAATAAAATTAATTAATGTATGTAACTAAATTGGCACATTTTGGTCATGCTTGACAACTCTGCGGCTTGGAAAACCTCAAAACAAATTGCACAAGCACAAAGGAATCGCAATAAACGAGCTAAAAACAAAGAAATTATCCAAAATGCAACGATTTCGAATAATGACGCGCGGCATGCTGAGCCTGCAACATGCTACGGCTGTTATGACGCAGCTGCAACACCTCCGGAACCTGTCCATTCACTGGCCCCTGGCCGTGCCCCAGAATCAAAACCAAAAGCCGGCTGGCAGTGGAAAACCGGGAATAAATCCGAAACCCAGACCCTCCGCCTCTGCACAAAAGATCACGCTCATCCAGCAGAACCAGGCGATGAGCATCACCACCCTGGAGGAGGCCCAGAAGTTGGCCAAGCGGCGGGAGTTACACTTGCTGCGCTTGGGAGAAACAGATGCCAAAACCGGGCGCGCAATGTTCAAGTTTGTATCCCATGCACAGACCCTCTATGGTTTTTAGTTAAACAATTCTTTCCAGACTAGTCACCGCCTCTGAAATGCTGACCGACGACACAGAGAAGTCCAGCGAGAAGGGGAGGGAGAGGAAATCTGACAAATCCCTGACCATTGGGGCTCGCATCACGGAGCACGACCTGGCCTCGCGGCTAAAAAACATTGTCAAGTGGCTGGGGAAGCGCCACGAAGTGCGCATTCTTATCCAGGGCAGTGCCAGCGGATCGGATGATAACGGCGTCGAGCGCATTTTAAAGGCCATTGAGCACACCATCCGGGAGCCACAAGTTGTGGGAAAGATAGTGCAGAAGCGCACCAAAGGATCCTACGTTAAGTTCAGCATCATGCCAGTGGCACCGCCGCTTGTGGCTACTGCCACGACCCAGCCGGTCCCGTCCTGACAACTACAGCCGCCATTGCCTCGGATAAGCCATTGCTCGGTAATGGCAGCGCCCGTGATTGTCGCCTGTCGTCATTTGCACGGATCAAGTCCAGATCGCCGGGACGAAGCGAAAGGAGTCCTGGCAGTTCTCTTTCTATTAGCTGTTAAATACATTTTCTGGCATCAATATGGATTTGGAACGAAACCTTGCCAGGACAAAGAAAGCAACGATGGCTACCCCGATCCAGATGAGTTCTGCAGATGATGTTCTTGTTTTAGTTCCTGGAAACTTCTCAAAATTATTGTAAAATTGTTAAAATAATAAACTAATTAAAAACTGCCATATCTATCCGTTTAGACTCTTTGTTTATTTCAAATAATTATGACTTGTATAGGTGCCATTGGTTTAGCTTGTATTCCGTTTAAAGATATAGGTTTTACGTTCTTGTATATATATTTTAAGCACACGTAGACATTGAGTTATTACACTTTCTCCTTACTCTCGCTAATTACTATGTTTAATTATGTTTAAAAGCATATGTTTAAATTGAAACTAAAGTACTGTTAATTACAAAAGCAAGTAAAGCTGTTTTCGGTCTCGATTGGAGTCCATTAATTAATTAATTGGAATTCTGATAAAAGGTTTAAAGCAACAGGTGTGGGATGATTTTGCATTATCAGAAGCATTGATATGCTGTGAATTACCAGTAAAAATATTAAATAAATAAAGCATTACGGCACAAGGAACATGTTGATTAAACCAAAACATAAATACAAATAATATTTAAATAATTTAGTTTTCAACTAAGGTACAAACTGTTCTTTGAGAGCTCAATATGATTCATAAATTATATAATTAGGAAAAGCAATTAATATTCAATGCTAAATGCCGCGATAACAAATCACGCTATATCGTTACAACTGATAAGCCTCATTCGGGGTTGTTCGAAAGACGTGGAGCGTCGATAAGCAATATGGAAAAAGGGAATTCGTTATACATTGGATATTTCACAAAGACTTTTGGAATGGATAATATATGCACTAAATAAATTAACTACAATAAATGCCAAAGCGTGTGAGCTACGGTTTCGCTGCTACTGCTGCTGCAGGTGTTTACTGACCTAGACGCGCTGAATCTCAAAGAGCTTTACTTCCGTATCGTACCAGATGGCCGGCTCCACGTTGCGCAGATAGATCACCCCCCAGATGTAGGTGCGGAACCAGGCCGTGGTCCCCGCATTGGCCTGGTACTTCCGGATGAGAATGGGATGCGGCACGGGCAGCAGGCCGACCAGCGTTCCGTGCTGCAGAAACTTGAGGATCTCCGACTCGTCGGTCAGGCCCTTGTCTATGCAAATCTTCTCCACCTGCGGCACCAAGACCTGCAGCAGTCGCATAATGGTCTGCAGCGGCAGCTTGGAGCGCCAGGAAACGATCCATTCGGGCGTTGGAGTCCACCGATCGCCCTCGCCGGGCACCATACGAATACTGCCTCTGTGAGCCACGGAAAGGCGGGACAGCTCCGTGGGTGACGTGGACTTGGGCTCGCCCGTTGGTGTCGAAGCCGCTGACCTTTCATAGGGCACTATATCCGTGGAGTCAGCGTCTATCTGCGGCTTGTCATTTGGATGGGCTTGCTCTCGCTCCGTCATTTGACTTATTCCCGGTGTGTCCAGGAGGGAAGTCTTCAGGGTTCCCGGCTCCGCGGGCTGGGCAGTAAGTATCTCACCCAGCTGCGCCTCACCTGCCTGAGATCGCTCATGGGACTCCGTCTCCGATTCGAGATCCTCTTCGGCCTTGGGCTCTTCGTTTATAATGTTTCCCTCTTCCTCCTCGTCCTCGTCGTCATCCTCTTCGTTGTACTCCTCCGGCACTTGAGCCGAGGGCAGTTCCTGCGAGACAGCTGCTGTTCTCCTCTGCGGCACCCGCGGCAAATTGAACTTGCCCCCCGTCTTGCGGCCACTGAGACACTTGGCTATGCCGGCCATGTCCGTCGGTAGATTCGCCATGGCATGGAACACGTGACGCTTGCGTATGATGGTGTAGACTAGATTCGAATTGCCGTCAAACTGATACTGTATGATGTTGTTGAAGATCTCCAGGAGGAAGAACACCAGGTGGTGATTACTCGGAGCCGAGAGCAGGAACCAAGGCGTGCTGAAGGCCTCCAGGAGATGCAGCAGCTTCACACTGGCCACCATCGAGAGGGTCTTCAAGTAGGGCGAAACATTCACCAAAATGGTTAGCAGGCAATCGAATAGCGGCTGCAGGCGCTGATGGCCAGTGGCTATGATCTTGTGGAACACCGTGATAAGCAGGTCGGCATGCGTTCCGGTGAACACCGGAATGTCCATGGGCACAGTGGCTGAATAGGCCTTGTTCAGGCGGACGCCAAAGTTGCGCTCACCTGTGAAAAAAATAAAAACCTTTTAGCTAAAAACACTCCACTAAATTCCAAGTATGACTCACCTGACAGCAGCAGGAGTATGAAGACCCCAATGTGCATTAGGCCCACGCGCGATTGGTCCGCTCGAGAGTAGTTTAGGTGGTACAGGATCGGAATGAGGATGTCCAGAACATCGGAGCTCTTCAGGACGAAATACAAAAACTTTTTGTTGTAGTCACAGATCTTCCAGAACAATATAAGCAGCTCCTGGTGGCAGTGCAGCCGCTTCGTGGAATTCGGCAAGTAGTTCTGTACGAGAGGGTTGTTCAGCAGTCTCGTGATGCCCTTGAGCACGAAGTGGAAGTCCTCATCGCGATGGACCCGCGACAGATAGTTGATGAACAAGTTGTCGCCGCAGTTGCCTTCATCATAGGACGCCTGACCAGGCTGAGTGAGCTGCTGCTGCACCACCATGTCGTGGTCGAGCGTCACAATCAGCAGCTGCAGGCACGCCTCCACCAGGGGCTCCGTGGTGTCCGCGAATAGCAGGTGATTGTAGGGTACGCCGAATCCCACCGGATCGTAAGAGCACACGGTGTTCAGGAATGAGGTGAACAAAGGCAACGCATGGCGATTGTCAGCCGAGGTGAAGTAGGCTATCCACTTGTTGGGCTCCTCGGATTGCTGAGGCGAGCGGTACATGGGCTCCGAGAAGCAGGTGAGCAGCAGCTTTAATAGCTCTGTGCGCCGTCGCTCCATGTGGGCGTTGTGCGGAGGAGATTGGGCAAAGCCCACGCCCGCCTCCCATATGTATTCACAGCTGTCGATGTTGGCCAGCTCCTCGGCCTTCTCGGGACCCGTGCGCCGGGTTGCCGTGACCGTGAAGTCCGGACAGAAGAGCAAATCGCAGGTGGCGTTCAGTAGAGACTGCGCCAGCGGCATGGTTTTCTCTTGCGACGGCAAGCTGCTCCAGAAGAAGTCGCGCCACTTATCGTCCTCGAAGATGTAGGGCAGGCACCGAATTAGCAGCCGGACACAATTAAGGACACACTGCTGCTCCGCCTGCGTGCGACAGCTACTGTCCACGGCCTGGGCCAGCTTCTCCACTGCCTTGTAGCACAGAGTGGCAAGGTTGGCCGGATTGTCGTTCCGGATCTGACGAATCTCATTCGAGGTGACCAGCGCAAACACGTCCTCCAGCGTCGTCTGGTGGCCCTGCCAGAACTGCTCCCAGAACTGGTCATCGCTGGGGTCGATCTTCTGGTTCTTCTGCGTCAGCTGCACAATCGCCTTGCGAAAGTTCAACTTGGAGTCGGTGTTTCCCATATTGTTGGGCTTCTGGCCTGCCTTCGCGTCTCTAAGTCCTTAATTCCACCTGCCCCGTGCCAAGTAGCCGCAATGCAAGTCTCCGTCCGAGTCTGAAACGAATGCAAATGGCAATTAGTAAGCTTCGGCATAGAAAATTGCAGAAAATTAGAAATTCGCCTACGCACCACAGCTGTCTACGGGAAATTTAGCGGTGACAAATTCGCGACTTATTCTATCGGAATCGATAACAAGAGCATCTGTAGAAATCAAATTTCTTACATCCCTAGTAGGTTGCTATTGTATCACGAAACCAAATGTAAAAGCGGTAATAAAATAATAATACAATTAGAAATAAAATTAAATTAAAACATCGGTGTTTATCCACCTCCAAAATCAATAGTGACCAGCATAGACTTATCGGTACTAATCCGTGAGTCGTCCACCCAGATCCATCGTCGGCCCATCTCTAACAAGGAACATACACGACACGTAAACGTCACCAGAATTAGAAAAATTAGGAGCTCTAGCAGATTCGTTTAACAACGATTAATAAGACATGCGTAACTAGAGCGTGCCCCGTTTCGGTTCGAGCCAACAGAGCCGCGTGTGCCAGTGTGTGGGCTTGTGGGGAGTGCGAAAACATATGCGAAGGCCTCCGTGGAGGGTGGAGAAGAGGAGGAGGAGCTGCTGCTGCTGCCCCACAACTTGCAAAATTTCTGCGCTAGCGCTGGAAGCCAACTACGTAGCTGCCTTTGGAGAGCCGTGAAGCAAGACCCGGGGACACCATGTCGCTGCCGGGCAATGGCATCTATGTGGTGCGGGGCGAGATGGCCACCCTGATGACGGCCATGCGACGTGGAACGCGCTGGAATGCCACCGCCTACGTGGTAACTAGTGCCGCTAATGTCCAACGGAGAGTGAAAATTTAATCCCCTGACCCCATTTTCTAGGACGATGAGAAAGACTCGCTGCTGAAGCTGTTTATTGACCTCAAGCACGAGTTAAACCGCATCGAGGATCTGCGTCTGATTGAGCCCCACGTTTTCCTCGCTCCCTTTCTGGAGGTGATTCGAACTGCGGACACCACGGGTCCGCTGACTAGTCTGGCCCTGGCCTCGGTTAATAAATTCTTGTCATACGGACTAATTGGTGGGTTCACAAGCTGCCCCGTCCCCCTTTCCATTAATCATTCTGTGTTTACCCACAGATCCCACATCGCCCAATCTGGCTGACATTGTGGAGCGCATTGCCGATGCCGTGACGCACGCTCGCTTCATGGGCACCGACCAGTCCTCCGACAGTGTAACCTTTATGCGTGTCATTGAGGTGCTGCACACGCTCATTCGCAGCCCCGAGGGAGCGGCAGTCAGCAATGAGTCCATGTGCGAGGTGATGCTTAGCTGCTTCAAGATCTGCTTCGAACCGCGGCTAAGCGAACTGCTTCGTCGCTCGGCGGAGCAGTCCCTCAAGGACATGGTGCTGCTGTTCTTCATGCGCCTGCCGCAGTTCGCGGAGGAGCGCAGTGACACTGTGTTGCAAAAGAGATTCACCATCGGAGATGCGGCCAGTGGAGCGGCTCAGGAGAAGCATAAGCGAAAGCCCGTGCCACCAGCTCCGGCTTCGGCTCCGCCAAGGAAGTCCTCTACTGAGGAACCGCCGCAGACGCCGCAATCGGCCAACTTGGCTGTTCCCGGGCACCTAAAGACGCCCATACTGGCCACCACACCTGCCAGTCCTGCGGGCAACATTCTGGACATGCAGGGAAAGATCACGCAGACGCCAACGACAACTGCGACTTCGGGAGCAGAGGATCCTACCACCGCTGCTCTAGAAGCACCTGCTATACAAGTGGAGGCCGCCGATTCGGAGCCTTTGGAAGGAGGTGAAGTGGGTGAGGGTGGCAGCACGCTGACCGAGGCCAACAGCAGCGAGTACATAAACTCAGTGGGAGTGCGCTTCACCCAGCAAACCGCTGAACCGGATGCTGTCTCCCTATCGCCCTACGGACTGCCGTTCATCCAAGAGCTATTCCGTTTCCTCATCATTTTGTGCAATCCCCTAGATAAGCAGAACTCGGACAGCATGATGCACACGGGTCTGAGCCTGCTGACGGTTGCCTTCGAGGTGGCTGCCGATAATATTGGCAAATATGAGGGCTTGCTGGAGCTGGTCAAGGATGATTTGTGCAGGAATCTGATATCGGTAAGGAAAGGTGCATATTTCTCCTGAAAGTTCGCGATATAATACTCGATTTTTTCATACAGCTTCTCAGCTCGGAGCGCCTTAGCATCTTTGCTGCCGATCTGCAGCTGTGTTTCCTGCTCTTCGAATCGCTGCGCGGACATCTCAAGTTCCAGCTGGAGGGCTACCTTAAGAAGCTGAGCGAGATCATAGCCAGTGACAATCCCAAGACGCCCTATGAGATGCGCGAACTGGCCCTGGACAACCTGCTGCAGCTGTGGCGCATTCCCGGTTTCGTCACCGAGCTGTACATCAACTACGACTGTGACCTCTACTGCACCGACATGTTCGAGAGCCTGACCAACCTGCTGAGCAAGTAC
Source organism: Drosophila mayri (assembly GCA_008042485.1). Taxonomy (NCBI): domain Eukaryota; kingdom Metazoa; phylum Arthropoda; class Insecta; order Diptera; family Drosophilidae; genus Drosophila; species Drosophila mayri. The sequence goes on from VNJN01006634.1 coordinate 156,198, forward strand.
ACGCTCTCCGCCACCAATGCCGTGTACAGCACGCACATCATCTCGATGGACACGCTGATCAGTGTGATTGACAGCATCGAACGGAACTGTGCTGCGGCCAAAAGCAGTAACAACAGGGAATCCCTGCCAGAGGCTCCTCCAGCCACTGGCGGCAGCCGCCATTCCCGTCACAACAGCGGACTGGAGGGCATTGTAATTGATTCTGGGAATGGCGTTGGCGGAGCTCCAGAAGAACGCGTTGAAAACATCGCCAGCTTCATAAACAGCAGCTCCCAGCGTTTGCGGCTGCAGTCTGGCAGCGATAGAGTTGGCATAACCACCGAGCAGCTGGCGAGTGTGAAGCAAAAGAAGCGCCTGCTGTCCCAGGGCACCGAACGCTTCAATCAGCGACCGGACAAGGGCATTCAGTATCTGCAGGAGCACGGAATACTGAACGCCGAGCTGGATCCAATGCAGGTGGCCCTTTTCCTGCGTGAGAATCCCGGCCTGGACAAGAAGATGATTGGCGAATATATCTCGAAAAAGAAGAATGTTGACTCAAAGATCCTGATTAACTTTGTGGACTCCTTTGACTTTACCGGTCTACGAGTAGACCAGGCGCTTCGTCTCTATCTGGAGACCTTCCGGTTGCCCGGTGAGGCTCCCTTAATCTTTCTGGTGCTGGAGCACTTCTCCGATCACTGGCATGTAAGTATTTCCAGAGTCAAGATTGCATATTTTTCGATTAATTTAATCTTTTCTCCGGCAGACTCAAAACCAAGAACCTTTCGCTAACGTGGACGCTGCCTTCCGTTTGGCCTATGCCATTATAATGTTGAATATGGATCAGCACAACTCCAATGCTAAGCGCCTGAACATTCCCATGACCCTGGAGGATTTCACCAAGAACTTGCGCGGCCTGAATGGCGGCGAGGACTTTGATCAGGAGATGCTGGCCCAAGTCTTCAATGCCATCAAGTAAGCAATCTTTTAGTTTCAATTATAAAGCTGGCTAATAATCCTTTCCAGAAACGAAGAGATCGTAATGCCCGCCGAGCAAACAGGCTTGGTGCGCGAGAACTATTTGTGGAAAGTTCTGCTCCGCCGTGGCGGCACTCATGATGGCAACTTCCACTATGTCCACGACGCTTCGTACGATGTAGAGATCTTCAACATTGTGTGGGGCGCCTCCCTAAGCGCCCTTAGCTTTATGTTTGACAAGAGCACCGAGACGGGCTATCAGAAGACTCTGGCGGGTAAGTAAACATCAGGAATTTAGCCTAATTGCTCTTAACTATGAATTCTTTGCAGGTTTCAGCAAGTCTGCCGCTATATCGGCGCACTATAATCTGCACACCGACTTCGATGCCCTCGTTCTGACCCTCTGCAAGTTCACAACGCTGCTGAGCAGCGTGGAACAGCATGAACCGGCGCCGGCAAACAATGAAATCCAACAGGCGGTGAACTTTGGACTGAATGCCAAGGCACAGGCGGCGATGAGGACTGTGTTCTTGTTGGTTCACGACTACGGTGACTGCTTGCGAGAGAGTTGGAAGCACATTTTGGACCTCTATCTGCAACTATTTCGCCTCAAATTGCTGCCCAAATCCCTTATCGAGGTCGAGGACTTCTGTGAGGCGAACGGCAAGGCTTTGTTGATCTTGGAAAAGCCGCGCGAGAAGCAGGAGTCTGGTCTGTTCTCCAGCCTGTACTCACTCATCAGCTCGGAGGGACAGCGTGAGCCCACGTACGAGGAGCAGGACTTTATCAAGCATGGACGCAAGTGCATTAAGGAGTGTCAGCTGGATCAGATGCTCCAGGAGTCCAAGTTTGTGCAATTGGAGTCTCTTCAGGAGCTGCTCAAGTGCGTGCTGAGTCTGCTTAAGGCGCCGCAGGGTCACAAATCCATTGGCCTGCCCTACGCCGAAGATCAGACGGTATTCTGGATGGAGTTTCTCGTAAAGATTGTGGTGCACAATCGGGATCGCATGATCCCCTTGTGGCCCGCCGTCCGAGACCAGATGTATCTCCTTCTAATGGGCAGTGCCTCATGTGGCTACGATTATTTGCTCAATCGCTGCATTGTGGCGGTCCTCAAGCTGGCCATTTATCTAATGCGAAACGAGGAGCTGTGCCCCATTGTCCTACAGTCCCTCAAAATGTTGCTAATGCTGAAGCCGGCGCTACTGCTGCGCATCTCGAAGCAGATTTCCATTGGTATCTACGAGCTGCTTAAAACATCGGCCCAAAATATTCATTCTGAGCAGGACTGGCAGATCATCTTCAATCTGCTGGAGTGCGTGGGAGCGGGTGCTGTGCCGCCCAGCTACGATGATGCCCAGTTGCCGCTGCCGCTAAACGGTGGCGCTAAGTCGGATGGCGCCCTCAGTGGAGAGGAGGACGGCTCAACGCCGCCTGAGCGTGGCTATACATCTGACTCGGAGCTGAACAAGACTTCAGCCGGGCCGACAGCCTCTAGTCCAAGTGCTGAGAACTGGATTCTGGTCAACAACAAGGACAGCGAACTGACCACGGCCTCCAGGTGAGTCTCTTAGCCAGGGCAAAGGGCGAAAACAGCTTCTAAAATCGTATATTCTCTTTGCAGACCCCAATCGCCGCCCAGTTCCAGTACTCCTCCAGTCAGCACGCTCGTTTACAGCTGCCAGCTGCTGGATCATGCACCGTTTGCCTTGTTCAAGTGCTGGGATTCGCTGGCCTTCATCGTGCGAAGTGTGGCCCACATTACGCCCTACAACTTCGAAGCCTGCGTTCGCTGTATCCGAATCTTTGTGGAAGCCTGCCGCGATGGCGGGATTCGCCAGCGACGTAAGCTAGAGGCCGCTGCCAAGCAGAAGAACTCGAAGAAGCGCAGTGATCGGAAGCCTGGCATGACATCCTCCGCGTCGAGCAGCAATCTAACGCTCTTAACCGGCGAACCGGCCGACAATCTGACGCAGGGAAATGCTGCCGAGCAGGAGGACCTGGCCCAGCGGTACGAGCAGTTGTCCATTCAATTGCTGGACCTCATGTACACGCTATACACGCGGACGGCCCAGATCTTCCGCTGGTGGGCGGAAGAGGGATGCACTGTGCCGCAATCGGCGGCTCTCTGGTCACCAGGCTGGTGCCCATTGCTGCAGGGCATCGCTAGGCTGGCCATGGATCGGCGGCGAGAGGTGCGCACCCATGCCATCTCGTGCCTGCAGCAGCGGGCACTGCTGGTGCACGATTTGCAAACGCTATCGGGAACGGAATGGTGCTCCTGCTTCCACCAGGTGCTGTTCCCCCTGCTGAACGAGCTGCTGCCTGAAAGCAGTGCCGCGGGTCAACTAGACGCATCTCTGCTGGAGGAGTCACGCATCCGCACGGCCACCATCATGTCCAAGGTGTTCCTGCAGCACCTGACCACGCTCATTGAGCTAGGCAACGCCTTCAACGAGCTGTGGCTGGACATATTGGACTACATCGAACGCTTCATGAAGGTGGGATCGGACACGCTGTCGGAGCAGATGCAGGAGATACTGAAGAACATGCTGCTGGTCATGCACTCGGTGCGCGTATTCCACAACCAGGATGGCAGCTTGCAGCACGCGCTCTGGGAGCTCACCTGGCGACGCATCGGAGAATTTTTGCCCAATCTCAAGGAGGAACTGTTCCGCGATGAAGGTGCGTACGGCGGGCGGTTGGTGTAGAATCCGCTTAATCTCTGACCCTGCCAGCAGATCTGATTTGGCCAGCGATTTCGCTGGACGCCACCCAGATTAGGTATGCCAAGTCCTTGGCCGTAGGCGACTACTCGCTGACCTTGCCACTTTACGGCCGTGGTCCGAAGCTTTCCCCCCGGGGCACGAGCAAAAGCGAGATCCTCATTGAGCCAGTCAAGCAGCGGAAGAAAACCTGGGCCAGGATCAGATCCAAGCTGCTCAAGGGACTGGGCAAGAAGAACTGACTTCATATTTTTCTCCCCCACTACTTGATTTACCTTTGTGTCTTTATATATTTGTAAAAGAATTAAATAGTTATGGTACCCGTGTATCCTCCATCTTTCAGGCAAGCGTGCTCAGACCCTAACGAACCCAGCTCCTGCGGCAACTGTCGCTCTCCAGGCCCAACCGCAGCAGGTGCCAACGGTGGCCATACTGCCCAATCAGCCCCAGGTTTTACAGAGCGAGTTGGTGGTAAGCTCCACCCCGCTGGCATCAGTATCACCCACCTTGGTGTCGCCCGTGGAATCGCCCAGGCGGAGTATCATACTGCAGCCACCCATGGCGGAGGCCCTGCAGCAGGCCCCCAGTTTTGTATTTGCTCAGGTAAGATAATGCACAGTCCTCGGTTATATATTTTTACTAACTGTTTGCTTGGACAGCCGCTGGTTGTGCCACCTCAACAGCCCAGCACACTGCTGCCGGATCTGGTTAATGAGGCGACTGCTGCTGCCGTACAGGCCTCGTCCTCGCCACCCGCAGAGGCAGAGCAGCCAATCGTACCCATAGTACACCAGACGAATATCGTGACCACCAATAATACGTATAATAGCTACGCCATTGAGCTGCCCGTGCCTTCGGAGCCTACAGCCGAGCAGTTGGAGCAGCAGCAGCAGCAGCAGCTGTTGTACCAGCAATACTATCAGCAGTACCAAGCGCAGCAGCAGCAACAGCAACAACAACAACAGCAGCAGTTGCCAGCTGCCCCAGCCAGCGATCCTGCCATCAATGTGCCAATTAGTCATCTGCTGGCCGGAAATGCTTACCCATCCCTACCGAAAATGCCACAGCCAGCCATTGTGCACAGCTTTGCCCCCGTCTTTGAGGCTCCAGCGGCAGCAGCTGGTGGAGCTGGGCCAGCAGCTGATATCTACCAGGAATATGTGCAGAATCCCTACAACCTGACCCTGCAGCAGCAGCAACAACAACAGCAGCCGCCGACGCAGAGCTCCGGACTGGCCAACGCATTTCCTGCCGTGGCTTCGCCAGCCAACTACTTTAATGTAAACGTGGACCCCAGCAGCATACCGCCGGGATCGGAGCTGCTGTACGGCCAGCAATGAGAGGAGTGAAGAAAGAAATTATATTTAAAGCCACTTGGGCCGTTTTATTTTGTGTCTTGTGTTGTAGTGAAGGGCTAGAGCTTCGTAGTTAATAATATAAAATTGTGTCAATTTTGTTTCTTGTTATTTATGCCTCTGCCCCCTCACCAAAAGTGGAAACACATTCCGCCCGGGCGCGAGTTTATTATGCTATCCGAAGAACAATGCTAAGTAATAAATCCAGATGCACTCCGAGCAGAGACCTTTATAAGCTTTAGTAATGCAAATAGTTTAATTTTTAATATCTAAATAATTACAACTTCTGTATGTTATGCGAAGAGGCAAACTGTAAATAATCAAAATTAAAAATATATACAAAAAAATATTTAAAACGCTTTAATATTTTATTTTTGAATGGGTATTGGGATAAAAATAAACAAAAGAAACCCAGCTTCGTGTCACTGCTTATGGCAACATTGTCGTAACCTGTAAACAATTATAATCATTAAAAAATAATATAAAAAAAATAAAAAAATAAACCCGACTCCGTGACAATGTTTGTTTCAACATTGCCGTGACCAGGATTCGAACCTGGGTTACCACGGCCACAACGTGGGGTCCTAACCACTAGACGATCACGGCTACGTCAGGTTGTTGTGTGCCGCTGGCCCAATGACTGTCTTGAGATAAGCTCAAAATCCAGTCATTAAATCAAAGCAACAATCTCTTTTTGCTATAAATAGATTAGATTGTAATAAAAGATTTTTTTATTTATTGCAGCCATTAACGTATACAAAATTTGCGTTGAATCAAAATAAATAAGTGCTAACTTTAAATAAATGTTCTGCATGTTTTTAAGAAAAATATATAAGGAAAAGAATAAATAAAAAGTATTAAATGTTAATTAATCATAACAATATTTGCAAATGCCTTTCTCTAAATTACTTTGACGTTTGACTGCCTTTCACTTTTAAAGTCGAGCTAAGAAATAGGTAGTTGCACGCAGGCCTTGACGATTGTTTTATACAAATTACAATTTTGGTATAATTAAAAATATAATAAAAAGAAAAAATACCTAAAAAAAAAATAAAAAAATAAACCCAACTCCGTGACAATGTATGTTTCAACATTGCCGTGACCAGGATTCGAACCTGGGTTACCACGGCCACAACGTGGGGTCCTAACCACTAGACGATCACGGCTACGCCGGGCTGTTGAACAAGGCCGGCCAGAAACCAAATCTAAGCCTCAGTGTTGAAGAGTGATGTTAAGAGTAATAGTGCAATCATGATTTATTTCGAAGGTTAACATAAACTATAAACTAACGTACTAAAAAACATTGATTTATGCAACAAACAATAATCATTTCATAACAAAAATTTGTATAAAATAAAAACAATCGACACCTAGAGGGCGCCACCTTTATTTGCTATTTCTGCGTTGTACAGCACTGCGCGCTTTCACAGCTGTTTTCCCATAGCACGAAAAAAAAGAAACACAAACATGGAAAATTTCAACTCGATTGAAATAGCAGATTCTGACGAGGATTCGCCGAGTGAAGTTGGCGAAGCAATGGACTCGAAACGCTGCGCAACACCGCCGACATCGAGTGCAGCCAAAGCTAAGCTGGCAAATGAACACACCCCTAAATCGACAAAGGCCGCCAAGGAACCGGATCCGGCGACCAGCGGGAGTCTCGCGCTTTTGAGCGGTTCCACCTCACCCTCCTCGGCAAGCACTTCGCCCAGCTCGACTGCTGACGGCAAAGGCGGTCGCCACAGGGCCAGAAAGAGCCAGCTCCAGGCCAAACGCATGAGTCCCACTGACCTCCAGTTCGTTACGATTCCGGGGGAAGAGGGTCTAGAGGCGCCGCCTACCAAGCAGTCGAAGTTGGAAAAGGATGCTTCCCTAAAAAAGGAATACGTCAAGGCGTCTATTGCAAAACTATTGGCCAGCGACGAGATGCAAGGGCTTATTAGGCGGATCGCCAGGGAACGGGTGCGCTGCAACTTTTTGCTGGCCACATACCAGCTACCGGATATGAACTTCTCCCTCAACACGCACATGGACACGCTCTGCTTCCAGTTCCGGGAGCGAATAAAGCAGCGTCGGGGTAACGCCAGTCCCTCCAAGCCAGCTTCAAGCACCTCAGCCGGTGGCGCTGCCTCCTCCACTGCCACCACATCAAAAGTGGCTGGCAAAGGCATTGTCAAGGCGCGACAGCCTCAGTCCCAACACTGATATGCTCCATAAGATACAAAAATATTCATCTCAGTATGCTTAGTTTTTGTAATTTTATTATTAAGATTGAATATACCTTATTCTATAGACTTTTAATACATGTAAAAAGTAGAAGTCAGTTTTATTAAACGGTTGAAATACATATAAGTATGTTGCTTTTATAATGTTTGTAACAAATCACATGAAATACAGAAAACAGTATTATTTTCCTATGTTTACACAATTTATTTAATATTTGGGGAAAAGAGCAAATGTTTGCGAAACATATTAAGCTTCGAAGAGTAATGTAAATAAATATTTAACTAGGAATTAATTCAGCAGTTTGTCCAAATTGTTTATTTGCTGTGTGAAGGGAGTGTGCGCGAACTTTTCTTTGTTTGGATTGCTTGCGCGCTGGTGAAAACAGTCATTTGGCCGGCCACTTTCAACAGCCCGGCGTAGCCGTGATCGTCTAGTGGTTAGGACCCCACGTTGTGGCCGTGGTAACCCAGGTTCGAATCCTGGTCACGGCAATGTTGAAACAAACATTGTCACGGAGTCGGGTTTATTTATTTTCTTTTTTTTATTTTTTATTTAGATACAAACCATTTTTTTTTAAATAATTATTTACAAAAGGAAATAGTTAAAATATATTTTAAAACCCTTGCATTTTGTATTTTCTTATATGAAACCACGTATCTGCAGCTGGAGCGAAAAGTGAATGTGCAAAGCAATCTCTTTTCTTGGTTTTGTTAATTATTGCTGACCATTACTAGGCGGGGCAGGCGGGTTTTTGGATCAACTAATTCAACACCCGACGTAGCCGTGATCGTCTAGTGGTTAGGACCCCACGTTGTGGCCGTGGTAACCCAGGTTCGAATCCTGGTCACGGCAATGCTGCAATATGCATTGTCACGGAGTCGGTTTCTTTTTTTTATTTATTTTATTTTAATTTATTACAATGAATTAATGCTATCTTTCTTTGCTTTCCAAATCTAGATCTCATTGAATTCAAAGTCGAATAAGTTTGTGTAACAATTACCTCTTTTAACTTACACAGCAGTCTGGAATAGTTTAAAATGGATTACAATGAAACCTCTAGTGCAGATTCCGAGCCAAAGGAAACCCCTTATGCTTCCCACGGAAATAAGTATAAAGCCGAGATATCAAAATTCCATGCAACCATTGCAACGGTGTCGAGAAATATGCGTAGGGATAATTGGATATATCTACAGCGCCACCCGGAGATACGCGCCATAATCCGGGTCATTACCACGGAATGTATCAATGCCAAATCATCGAATATCTATAAATTTATAGCAGATCTATTCAACGCCGACAACGAGAAGGATATGATTGAAAAGGTAAAGGCATTTAGTTAAATTCTATAAAGCAGCTAATTTATAAATATTCTGCAGATAAACAGGCAACTTAGAGCCATCAACGAGCAGATAAGAGAAGGAACTTTGTCTAAGGACGATAGGGATATGACCTTTCCGGACTCTCCTGAAAACTCAGACAGTAATTCAAGTTGTCCAGCACCAAAATTAAACGAGAGTGCTAATCTGAAAAACGAGGAATATGTCAGGCCAGTGTGTCCAGAAAATTTTAAGCCCAACTGTAAATAGTTAAACAATTCGTTAAACATTAAATAAATCTAAATCATACGAATAAATTAATAAGCCTACTTCCTTGACCCTCTGGTTGCTAGTTACCAGGGAATTTTTAAATTAGAAATTGGCCTTATTATATATTTATTTTATTTTAATTTTAACATATTTTCTGTAATCGTTATATTACAATTAAATAATTAAAAACATTAGATATTAGCTGCAAATAGCCAACAGTGATTAACCAAATATTTGTTCTCAGTAAGTGAAAAGAGTTTAAAATATTTATTTTAAATTTTTTCGATGCTTAAATAAAATTTTAATATTTACTGTTTATAAAAATCTGTTTTTTTTTAACTAGAATCCTGTTTTGTTTGCCGAAAACCCAATAAGAAAATTAAATTTCAACCATCTGGCATCACAGACTTTTGCCACAAGTGGCAACACCTTGCAATAAAGAAGAGACTGAAGAAATATAATTTGAGCGAAAAAAAATCATAATTAAGCGCTGTCTAATTAAACTAATTCAATTGTTTGTCTCAAGACAGCCAAATAAATGGTAGTATCCGAGGAGCGCCCGAAAAAACAAATTAAAACGGCGAAAAATCCACCGAAAAAATCCATATTGTCTGGTGAGTTAACCTCCTATGCCCACGCCCCCGCCTCATGCCGCACACTTTCACCTTATCGCCTCAACCGCTACTTTTGCGTTTTGTTGTGATCCGCTGATTCGTAACAAAAAAGCAAATGCAAGTCATTTTGTTTAAAACACATGGCCGCCTGGCTGTGTTGCACGGCCATTCTGACATTTGATGCAACAACAAACACTGCGACAACAACAACAACAACACTGACAACAACACCTTCCGGTGCGGCGACAAAACGAAAGCGAAACCGAAACGTCATTCGTGTCGGGCATTTTACTTGGAAACGTCCATTTTTTGCAGCGGTCTTCAGAAAAGTAGTAAAGTTCTTTGCAGCGGAGTTGTTCCATCGAGCACCGAGCCTAAAAATGTTTCCCCAAGACAGGAAAATTCTGAGGTGACAGCCCCACACCGAGTTACACTTGCTGTCACGCCGAAATTACACGATTTTGTGTAATAAATTAATAAATAAACTTTCCTATTTGCCTTCAATTCGCAGGCAACATACACGCCAGAACCAAAACCAGAACCCGAACGCGACAGCGGTCTCGCGGCGTTCCAGGTTTAACGGCACCTATCAGCACTCCAAGATGAACAGCAACTCGAAGGCGGACCCGATCTCGCTAAGCTTTCACGACTCCTGCCTGCGGATGTCGGACGTGCAGCTGCTGCACGGCCCCCACTGGCTGAACGACCAGATCCTGAGCTTCTACTACGAGTATCTGTCGCACGTCAAATACAAGACGAACAATGATTTGCACTTCATCGCCCCGGAGGTGACGCAGTGCATGAAATACATGAACGACCAGGAGCTGGAGCTTCTGCTCGGCCAGAGCCAGGCGACCACCAAGCCGTTCATCTTCTTTGCGCTGAACGACAACGAGAGCACGGAGGCCGGCGGCACCCACTGGTCGCTGCTAGTCTTTTCGCGCCCGGAGAAGACCTTCTATCACTTCGATTCGTACGGGAACAACAACACGAGCAATTCCGTGGAGCTGATGAATAAGATCAAGGAGCTGCTGGGCCAGCGCCAAGCCAAGTTCCGGCCAATGCGCTGCCTGCAGCAGGCGAACGGCTACGACTGCGGCATCCATGTCATCTGCATGACCGACCACATCGCCGACTACCTGAACAGGTACGAGATGATTGACGGGCTGCCGCCGCTGCACATTGACGCCGTGAAGGCCAAGCGTACGGAGCTGCTGAAGCTGATCCTCTCGCTGGGCGGCAAGGGCTAGCCACTCGGCTTACAAGCATCTTCCAGCCGTTAGTATTAAGCCACCAAATTACGGAATGTAACCCCACAACAGCGGGTGTGGGAGACGTGAGGAGCCCTGGAGACATGTGAATATGATATCTTTGATATTGCTAATTATAATTTCTATAGTTTGTTCGCCAAGTAAGGATGTTTGCTTGGATAACAGTGCCAGGCACACACACACAGGCAGAGAAGAAAACATCACACGGTAACAACGACACCCCTCCGGAGGCGGTGCCTCCATATAACATTAAGTTGGGTCTTGCAAATAAAGATTTGTTTATACCTAAAGCCAGGGGAGCTTCGGATTCATATTCCCCTTTGTTTGTGGCGTCGCCACCGGATTTGGGCCGGGAAAGTAAACACAAGCGACGGAATCGTCTTGAGTTGCAATTATTTATTATAAATGCACAACGGAAAGGGATCCGTTTGGATCTTTGATTAGTTTACGATTAAAAACACATACAAAATAGATAAATCCACATCGAAAATTGATATTACAACGAGGCACTGGAGTACATACAAGGAATACCTTTAATCGCTGGTCATCCGCCGCCTGGCGGACGTTTTTGGGTGGGTGGGTTCTTGCAGGGTTGTGGAGGAGATTCCCTGACCACTATCTAACAGCTAGCTATGCTACATACGCTTGAATCGGGCGAACCTAGGGCCTGGCCCAGCCGCCGAAGGCTCGTTCCAGCTCCTCGGCCACAGCCAGGCACAGTCGATCCTCGTTGAAGTTGGCGATGACCTGAACTCCCAAAGGCAGACCCTCGCTGCCCAGCTTGCCCAGGGGCACAGCGGTGGCAGGGAATCCCAGCACGTTCACGATGCCGGTGTAGGCAAAGTTAATGGGACGCGTGATGGGCTCGTTGTGATACGGCGCCACTGTGGGATGCGTGGGATAGATGAGCACACCGTTGTCGCCCAGCAGTCGCTGCAGCTCCGCCCTGAGCTCGTTCCTCTTGCGCACCAGATGGTTGTACTTGGGGGATCCGTGCTTGCACTGGGCACTATCCATAATGGCTGTCGATAGGCCGATGAACGTGTGCTTGGAGGCGCCAAACAGCCACTTGAACAGCTCCAGGTACGTGTTGATGTCGCGCTCCAGGTTGCCCAGCTGGTAGGCAAATCCATGGCCGCTGTCATCTCGCATGTTTGCAAACCAAATGGCCGCAGACTGACGGAACTGCGGCAGCTGGATGCGTTCGACCTTCTGGCTGCCGAACTTCTCGCTCAGATGCTGAGCCACCTTCTTCATTGCCTACGGAGGAAAGGATTACATAGTTTCTGATCTAACCGAAGATTCAAGTAATCATACCTGCCGCAAGTCAGGGTCCACGGCGGAGATCAAACGGCCGCCGCCATCGGACTCCTGGTAGAAGAACTTCAGCTTGCTGAGGTCCACATCCTTGTCCAGATTGAGGGCGACCGCCTTCTCGCCCGCCATAATCTTCAGCATGGGACGTAGATCTTCGGCAAAGCGCGACATGGGTCCCAGGCCGAGGAACGTGTTCTGTTCGTCACTGAATGGTGCCGGGAACTGTCCCACATTGGACACGACCAGCTTGCTGGGCTTGTGGCCGAAGACGCCATTGAAAAACGCTGGCATGCGAATGGAGCCGCCAATGTCTGAGCCGAGACCAAAGGGAGATGCCGCCGCTGACTGGATGCAGCCCTCGCCGCCGCTAGAGCCGCCCACAATGCGATTCGTGTCATAGGCGTTCCTCGTGCGTCCGTGCACAGTGTTGTTGCTCTCCCACCACATGCAAACCTCCGAAACATTGGTGAGGGCAAAGGGAATGGCTCCGGCCTTACGCATCAGAGCCATGGCATCGGCATCCTGGGCACCGCGCACATCCCGACGTTCGTACAGTCCGGCCGTGTGGAGCATGCCTGGTGGAGGGAGAAGTTACAAGTTAATTTTATTGCCAGTAACTGAAACCTTTGCCTACCCTTGACGGAAATGCAGTCCTTGGTGGTGATGGGCACTCCCAGGAAGGGTTTCAGTTTGGCCAACTCCTCGGCGCTGTATTTTCCCGATTTGATCAAGGCATCTGCCTCAGCTGCCTCCTTGAGAGCTTGGTCATAGCGTTCATCCACCACGCAGTTCAGTACGGGATTCACCTCTTTGACGCGCCTTATGAAGGATTCCAGCACCTGGACGCTGGTCAACTGGAAATTTCATAATTTAATAAAAAATAACAAAGATAACCATTTCCACTCACCTCTTGGCTGCGAATCTTCCTGGCCAGCGATGAGGCAGACTCCAGCAGAATGGGATCTGTGATTGGAGGAACTCGCTCACCCTTGGGGCCATAGATCAGCCGGAAAATGAAGCGAATGAAGGTCTGGAGAATGCCAAAAATGTAGCCGCCAATGGCCTGGGTCAGAGGAACTCCCTGTGCCATTTTCCACGACTAAAGGAATGTTATTGCTGGGCGGAATCACAAGGGGAATTGAATGTGGCTGAGTGTCAGTGCTGCCTTGTGGTGTGTCCCATGAGTTGCTGCTCTGGAAAATACATATTTAATATTATCGTTAAATATGCACGTATGTACAGAGAAAAGGCATAAATAAATGGCGTTGCTTTTGCAATTTCAACAGGTTTATCAGCGAGAAAATTATAAATATTTCCAGAGCTCAGTGTGGATAATATATAATGCAAGATATATGGTACATGGGTCGAAGTGGCCAGCAAAAAGTCTATGTTCTTGATTTTATAGTCAGTTTATATATCCATTAGCTTTATGGAAAGCAAAAGGAAAGGAAATGTGGAATGTTTCTATTGGGGAAATACTTTCCCCACAACACAAACATAGAATAATCTGTGAATCTAGAAGGTTATTCACAGGGTATTATTTTATGGGGCTAGCGTGCAGGGGAAATCGATTTGCTGGCGTCTGGGTCGAGATATATAACTTAATAGCTCCGCCACTTAATTGGGGTGTCCCAGATAGGCCATGTCCACACCTGTGGCAGGTGATGACTCATAAAATCATTAAAAACGCTGCAAAATAGGAAAAATTACTAACTGAACCTGAAAACAGGCAGCATTCTTTCAGTAAATAGGAAATATATTTTCGAAATGAAACAAAATGCTTAAAAATGCGGTAAATTTTAGCCAAATAACAACTGTTTTTTAATAATTAAATGAGAAATGAGGGAAAAAAGTCTCTATTTTTCTCTTTAAAGAAAACTTTGGCCTGCTCGCTCTCTATATATTGTTTAAACAAACGATTCTAGTGTTTGGGCTGTAAACAATTTGCTGTATGCAAAAACAAACAGAGGAAACTTTCAAGTCGGCGAGAAATTCAGGCAGAGGCAGAGTTCCCTATCAAATATTGGATAGACAATCTAATGTTCTAGGGCCATATGGTCGCTGGAACTTGATTTTGTGTTATCTTATCGCGGCAGTGTGTTGTTCAGACAGCTAATTCGCTGCTTAAATGGGGGAAAGATACTGGCACAAAGAGTCTGAGTGAGAGTGAGCGTCGTGAATCCCCATGAACTTCGACGAGCCCCAGCCAAAGGCCGAGGCCATAAACCCACTAATATCGACATCGGAGCTACACCTCCTGCCCAACAATATTTATTGCTCTCAGTAAAAGTAATAGCGAATAATGATAAGGGTCTGTGGTGAGTCACAGTTGACGATAAAAAAGTGGCAATAACTTGAACCATTATGGCGCAATCCGGGTGCTGCTCTGTACGTGATTAGCGACCATTCAAAGTTCTAATAATTGTTTATCGCTTTGTTTGTAGTCCTAGTGGCGATCTTATCGTGACTGCCTATCAGCGGCGTTGGGTTTCGCCACATATCAGAGCCCGTCTCCAGGCCGTTAATTGAATTGCCAGACATTCAAATGCGGAGACTGCATTATAATCAATTTTGCCCACTTGCGAATGGAGCAGGAACTCAGGGGGCTAAAAAAAGCCTTGAATCTACAAGATACAAGCTCAAGTTCAATGAAAAAATATTCCAAAATGTACAATTTTGTACTACAAATTATATATTGTACTTTAAAAACTATTAATTTATGAAATATGCAAGGAAAGAAGTATTCAAATAAACTATAATTCTGTATATACATTTTTAAATTATAGAATAAGCTTTTGCTGTATTTTCTACCCACAAATAGAATCTTGATGCACTTCAGACTTGTATTAACTTCCAGTTTTTGCTGTAATTCCCCCCAATCACTCGGCTCGGTTAAAGGTCAATGGGCGGCAGTGATGCGAAACGATAATCGCAGCGTAATCAGGGCTTTAAGTGGGCAATCCGATAAGATTATCCATAAATACTTGTCTCACTTTTTGGCAATTTGCGTTCAACAAATATTCCCTCCTTGCAATTTACGAGACCTGTTGCGCCCAATTGGAAACCTAGCAATGGGAAACATCAATCCAACCTTATTGCTTGCCATGTCTAATTAGAAACCAAGAGAGCTGCTTCTATCTATTGATTTCCAACTAGAACCCGAGCTGCCTGAGTATGTGTGATGTACACAAACAAGGTGGAAAAGCAAACGCCACAACCGGCAGCTGTGTGGGATGCCAGGAGGTGGGCGGGGGGCGGAAATCGCCGGGCGTGTGCCAGTGACATCATTTCACCTTAGTGGCTGGATAACTTGCCATTTCTAGCATATGCTTTTGTTTGGATTACTAATTCATCAAGTGTCATTTTGCACTTGCTTTGCGTGTGTGTGTGAAAGAGAGTCTGTGTTTGCTTGGGCGCGCGGGAAAATAAGGAACGCCCTGCTGCTGCTGCTGATGGCACAAAGAGGACAAAAACAATGAAAGCTCTGGGAAGTCAATTAAAATCTCATAAATGATGAACCAAGCACAGGAATTGCATAAGGACACTGCGAAACTGCACTTTATTCAAGTTCTACGGAAAACCGGTCGGGCACAGCGGTTACTAGTTCGCACAAATGTGTGGGTATGCACTTAAAACACAAAATTACTCCTCACAGAGCAGGCCGCCAATTGCTCAAAAGTCCAAAATAAACAGACATACACACCGAACTCGAAAACTGAGCAGCAAAACACTTCAAAATCGAATGTTGAGCGAAACACTGACGACACCACCACGCCGCGATTATTTCGGTTTCATTTGTGTGCGCAAAGGTCACTCTATTCCAGACGCGCGCCAGTCGGTATATTCCTATATCTCCATCGATGGCACTATCGATAACGCGCGACAACAGCTATATGCGGCAACCCTAGCCCCGCAACAATTCGACTTTTGACGCAGTTTTATGATTTTAATATTTGTGATATTTTCCAACCATAAGGGAAACGTGAAATTAGTGTAGCTGCTTGCGAAATCTTTCTTCGCCATGAGCACCAAGAGCCCGGCCCTGCAACTGGCCGAGCCGCAGCTGGCCAAGCTAACCAGTGAGTCGGAGGAGATCAGGATGCGCGCCCTCGACCAAGTAGAGACGCGCTTCATACGCTGCCTGCAGCTGGGCGAGACGATTGACTTCAAGCCGCTGCTGTTGATGAAGCAACTCATCCGCTGGTTCGGACACACGCCACATCTCGCCGCGGACCGAGTCCTGGCCATTATGCTGGAGCTGCTGCGCTCCGAGTACGGCGGCGTGGTGGTGCGCAAGATTACCTACGACCGGCTCTCGACGGAGCTGGGCAAGGTGCGGCGCATTCTGCGTCCGCTGGAGTCCAAGCGGGTCACCGATCTGCTGGACGACCTGCAGTATTTGCTGCTCCAGAAGTACAACATCCGATTGGAGACGCCGTCCGGATCCTCGGTTAGTTCCGTTAATGTCACCACTGAGGCAACGGAGTCGGTGACGAGTAGCGTCAGCATACTGAAGGCCACTCTCAGTCCAGATGACTACGAGCCCGCTTGGACGCAGCCCTGTCCGGAGGACTTGTCCAGCTTGCAGAGCATGATGGATATGCCGCGAAACGGGGCGACTGACGCCATCGAGGTGCAGGTGCAGCTTACGCATCTGACAATCAGGATGGGCGACTACCCCGCTGAGTACCTACTGCAGCCGCCGCACATTTTCCTGTTCTTGGTGCAGCTTCAGCAACGTCGCGACGGCTGCCTGCTGCATGTGAACCGGGCGATTATGGTGTACCTGAAACAGCTCCAGCGCCGCATCGAGGATCGCTGCAATATCATGTGCTATGCGACTAGCATAGATGCCCCTGGATCGCGGCCCAGGCAGGTGAAGGTGGAGAGCGCTCTGGCGTTGTTGCTGACCAGCTGCCTCGACCTAGTTATGAAGTGCTCCACAAGCGACAAGTGGCATCTTCTCGAGCTTGTCAAGGAGGCCGTCAAGACGTACAAAGTGCTCAAGGTCGGTGTCTCGCCGTCTGTCACCTCTCGTTTGGGGGGCCTTGTCAGGAAGCTGCTTAACTTCTGCAGCAGTCAGACGGGCACTGAGTTGACCGAACTGGTCAGCTCCCTGGTGGTTCCCCGGCTGCAGTCGCTGATCTTCAACGATCAGCTGATGGAGATAACTCTGCTGAACATCAGGCACGATAAGAACTTGAATCGCGCCGAAGTCAACTCCCTCATGCAGCCTATTCTCATGGACAGCTGCTTCCTGAACCTGCCCGGCCGCATGAGCTCGCTGGGCGAGGTGAGGGGCCTGGTCGTGGACAATTCGGCAGACGATGAGAAATTTTTCAAGCTGAAGCTCGCCTACATGAAGGCGCTGGATCAACTCCAGCCGACGACCGGGACGAAGGCGACGCTGCTGAATGATGCGAAGGAGGTGTGCCTGGTGGTCAACCAGCTGGGCAGTAAGAAGCTGCTGAGGCAGCTCTTTGACGCTATTGTGGAGTGCACCCCGCTTTATCGTGACAATCCCAAGCTGAGGACACAGGCGAACGCGCTGCTTTGCAACTTGGTGGACTTGCCCGATAAGGAGCTCCGCTGGTTCCTCTATGGCCTGATGCGCAAGCCCGTGACGAATCACTTCCATGCGTTTATGAGCAAGACGAACTACAAGGCGGGCTGCACCAATCAAGAGTTGGTGCGCCTAAACATCCTCGGATTGCCGTTATCCACCGCGCTGCTTCGAAAGGTGTTACTCCAGAGTTGGGACATGACAGCGCCGGACAATGTCAGGCAATGGTGCCTAGATTATTTCATTCTGCTTTTCAAACTGAACGCCTTCCTGGAAAGGAAGGACCTTAAGAATGTTTTCCGCATGATTGTTCCCCTCCTGCCGCTGCTGATCTGCCGATCCATCACCGATACTCCGCTGGACAACGTCATCTGGTCGCTGTGGAATCCCAGTACTTGCATGCTGGATCCGCCTCTAATGATGCGAATCTACACCTGCTACCTCTTCCATCCGCAATCTGAAGTCAGGGAGAAGGCTCCCATGCCAATTAATGGCCTCCTGCGGTCCATGGATAAAATAACCAAAACACTCAATATCCGCGATGAGTTGATATACAAATGGGGGGATCCTAACATCTGCATCGTGGATCCGCCGGTGAATTACAAAGACATCTTTGCGGAGCCCACTAAGGAAGCGTTTCAGGGGCAGCGTAGCCTGGATACCCTGATCCGGTTGCTGGACACAAAGGATCTGCGGCCCCCCATCAGAAAGTCCTCGATGACTCAGCTAAATGTGCTGCTCCGAAATTGGAAGGCCTGCGAGTGCTACAAGTCAGAGGAAGGCCTTAGCATGATTGTGTATTCCCTGCCGAATGGTTTGGATTACTATGGCGGTGATCCTGCCGATATCCTTGTGCCAGCCGTGAGTATTCTGCTGAAGTTGATGCTACAAAATCCAGAGTATCGCGGAAAGGTCGCCTACACGCCCGACATGTACATATATCTGCTCCGCTCCATGCTGCTCCTGCCCCACGAGCGGGAGTTGCGGCAGAATGCCAGCATATGCCTCTTCCTGATGCTCTTCCACGACTCGATCACCGCCACCGAGGAAAAGCTGGTGATGGACATACCGCTGGGTGGCCTGATTCCGCCAGTTACGTATGAGGAGCACTTACCAGAGCCCTCCAGTGCTGTTATCGAGGGGATAAAGTTGCAGGAGGGCCTGGATAAGACCTATTTCGGGACCGATCCGAAGAGCTCTGCCCAGCATTGGCGCCTGTTCTTGTCTCAGTACATTTGCAAGATCATGAATTTCGAGTCCATGCAGGTCGCGGACATCCGCAACGAGCTGAAGATGAATATGGGTGACTTGGCCCTAATGCACGCATCGGAATCGGACATTCTGCTGCGCAGTCAGTTGGTGGCGGCGAGTAACTGCAGCAGCCACGACGCCCTGCAGCAGAAGCTCGATGTCATTCAGCTGTTCATCGTCTATCTGCGCAGCTCCATTCCCGAATCGGAGGGTGAGAGTCTGTGGAAGGTGATACACAAATACATTCGTTCGGCGCCGGCCAACGATGCGGACTGTAGGCTCTACATGTCACTGCTGGAACTGTGCCTCAGCTGCCTGCGCTTCTCCCAGCGCCAGGTGATCAAGGGGCTGAGCGAGGCCCTCGAAGCGGACCCGAACCACAGCTTCTTTTTGCTACTGCAGGATCGGACCATATCGCTGGACGTGCTGCACCTAATAGGCCAGTGTCTGGAGCACCTGCTCGCCATCCCGGACTGCGAGACTCAGATGAAGTGGCATAGCAAGCTCTTCCTTCAGCTGAGTGCGGTGGCCAGGAAGCACTTCGAGATCCGCCAGCTCCAGCATGTGCGCTGTATACTGGGCATCCTGCGGCGGCTGAGCGAGCAGGAGCTAATTCTCACCGGTATCCAGGTGATGGTGAGTGCTCCAAGACAAATTGCATTCAAATATTTATGTAAATTTTGTGATTTCAGCACTTTTGCCAGCACTTTATGCAGCTGTCCAGCGATTTGAGAACCTCAACGCATACGGGAGCCCAGTGGCAGCGGGACTGCCTACACATCATCTGCGAACTCCACTTGCGTCAGATTTCTGGGAAGACGAATGCCATGTGCGAGCCGGAGGCCACCAACAAGGTGCTACGATATCTGCTGGGCCTGTGCGGGCACAGCGATAGTGAGGTGCGAGCTCTCTCCTGGGTGCTGATGGCCGACTGGATCATCTGTTGCGATGTGAAGATAGAGGACATTCTCCCCGGCCTGAATTTTCTGCCTGGCGGACTGCCAGCCTGCTGCCTGACCACTCTGTTGGACGTTCATGAAGTGATGCTGGTAAGAGAGCTCGCCGGCAATGTATTTATCCTGCTGATGCCGCTGGTCGGAGCCGAGGGCTCCGTCGATCTGTTGCGGAACCACACATTTCTGAAGGATGCCTCGCGGGCTCTTAGGACGCTGCATGTGTCCCCCCATCTGGACAGGCAGCCGGTGGGAGAGCAGCACTCGTGTGAGATAATCAGCTGCTATGTGTCCATCTGCGTCACCATGGTGGGGCTCGATCCGGAGTGGTGCAGCGCCACGCTGTGCCAGCACAGCTTCATGAGTGGCCTCAGCGATGTGATAAAGACGCCGCCGCCGCCACCAGAGCTGTCCTCGGCTGCCTTCTTTGAACTGTGTGCCGAACATATTTGCGAGCTGTACGCCCTTTGCTATGTGAATAACTTTGAGTTCCTCCAGAGGAGCATCTGCCGCGACAGCGTCTTCCTGGAGAATTTCCTTTCACTAATGACCTATGTGATGGACCTGGAATCCCACGAGCTCCTCCTGAGTCAGCTATTTAAGCTGCTCTTGGTGTTCTGCAAGGACTCGAATGCCTTTTCTTTCCTGTGCGAAGAGCTGAAGACCAGACCATCCTTCTTTGTTGATTTCTTCATGATTGGATTGCATCAGTCGGCCCAGAGAACCGAACTTAGGCGCTACACGCTCAAATGCTTGGCCCTGATCTTCATGAAGAAGCAGAGTGCTCCCTTGGTGCAGGAGCTGGAGAAATATGTTGTGCCCCTGTCGCCAAGTTGTGACCCAGCCAAGCATGCTGAGCACAGCCCGAAGAACCACAAGGCAGTAGCTGAGACCAATATCAAAGCCATCGACTTCATTTACCGCATCATGGAGCAGCTCTTCATCGGCTACTATACCACCAGGACTTTTAGTTTTCTGCAAGCTCTCGATCCCGACCACAATCAGGTCTGTGAGACCTTCGGCCTGTTCCTGAAGTACTCAAATTTGGCTGCTGCCGCTGCCGATGAGGCGCGGTTGGTGGATCGGATAATTATCATCTTGGACTCATTTCTGAATGACGATAAAATCGGGAATGCCGCCAGCTATGTGAGGCGCGTGGGCGCCCATAGGTCGCAGGAAATCCTGGGCCATCTCCTGGTACTTTTCAAGATGCTGTCGCTATGGTACAGCTCGCACCATGCTGTGATTAAGGATTCCACGTCTGCGGCCACAATGGTGAATGTATTGATCCGTCTTTGGCCGTGGCTATCGCACTCGGCGGAGCTGAAGCAACTCATCGTCCAGGTGGTCATGTTCTTCACCGAGCACTCCTTTGAGATGTGTAAACACACTTCGCTGGCCCTGTCTGGGCAATCGCATACCCTGCTCCAGCTGATGTCACGGGTGGCTGACTTTGAGACCACCCGGAAGGAGCCTAACGGCGGCACATTTGGCGATGGAACCTGCATAATCCCCGCCCTGCGGGTCATGAGCAACTGCTGCTCCTGCTCCGAGGGCCGCCAGAGCCTGTCCAAGATGCACGTGCTGGACATTTTTGATACGATCCTGCCCGCTAATCCGTCGTGCAGCAAGGTGCGACCCCAGGTTGTGCAGGCTTGGCTGGCCTTCTGGGAGGTCTACTCCCGGTACGATGTGGGCGCCAGGGCCTGTCACCTGCACTCTTTGATTGGCGTTATTCGACGCTTGCCGCCACTGGACGACCGAAGGATTTTCAGTCTTCGTATCCTGCGTAACATGTGCTTCTTCAACATCAATCGCACCGTGCTCACGGACATGACTGAGTTCACAAATATGCTGCGCGATATTGTCAACCAACCGGTTTTACAGAAGGACTCCTCCAGTGGAACCGGCTTGATCTCATTCGAGGAGCACCGCCTGGCGGTCCTAATGCTGTACAGGCTCTTCGGCTTCGGGGCCAAGTACAAGGCCATGTTGCGCGGCACAAAGCTAATGCGGGCGCTGAAACACCTCGAGGAGCAGTTGACGGGCATGAAGACTGAGAATCCTGATCGATTCCCAGACATATCCTATGCGACAGAGCTCTCCGATCTGCTGACCAAACTCTTTGAGGCAGTGCAAGCCTAGGCGACGAAGGGTGCTACGTGAATAATCTGACAAGGTACAAAGAAAGAAAAAATAGTTTATTTATTATGAAGTTATTGTTTTTATGTTTTTTAATGCCAACATTTTGTAATGGACATCTAATTGAAATATCTTTATTACCCTATTTGAACGAAATCTGAAAGAATTAAGAAATCTTAAAAGAGTTTAATAAATACATAATGTTACATTAGAGAAAGGTTCTTCTAGAAGTCCATCACCATCAAGATTATCAGGAATTTATCCGTTTGTGGTCTCAATAAGA
This sequence comes from Drosophila mayri, assembly GCA_008042485.1. Classification (NCBI taxonomy): domain Eukaryota; kingdom Metazoa; phylum Arthropoda; class Insecta; order Diptera; family Drosophilidae; genus Drosophila; species Drosophila mayri. Next base: position 178,445 of record VNJN01006634.1, read on the forward strand.
TGTGGCACTGAAGTAGCCCCAGATGTATACCCAGCAACCGCAACTTGGACATAAAGATAACTCTGTCCACACACGGGCCGTGGTAAACAAGTGTGCTGAAAGCAATTTCTTAAACGATTTTCAAGCGTTGTAAAGATAGGAGTCCATAAATCTGCCATTATTTAGATACCAAATAGGGAAAACTTCAACTGGGACTGGGAAAGCAACTACAGAAAGGCGGGGTTTTTGCCACATTCTCCTCGTTAGTATAGAGCGGTATATTGCATGTTCAAAGCGATTTATCTTTATGGGATTCAAAGTGCGAATCAGTGCCGATAATATCCATCGAGCCTCAACCTCGAGGCATTCAGGGCAATGGGCTGTTTCAGTGCAAATCAGACTGGCCCAAGGAACTGTTCGGCTTTGTGACCGCTAAAAATCAAAACAAGAAATCATAGCCATGAAGTCGGAGGACGCGAATGTGAGCTCTGATTTTTTAAAATCAGTTTCCAGTGATTTTAAGCCATAAACTTATTTCAAGGGTTCCGCCGAAAGTCAGTCGGACTTGGCACTAATCAATGTACTGTCGCAACGAAAGCAGACGAGGCTGCGACTGCCCTGGTACTACGCCCCCTCCTTTCTGCTCCTGTGGGTGGCCCTGTTCTATGCGATTGTGTATCCTCTGTACCATCGCCTGCCGGATAGTGTTCTGATCGCAGATGAGGCACGAAAGCCCAATGAATTTGTGGCCGAGAGGGCACAAAGATTGCTCTACAAGTACGATCGGATAGGGCCCAAAGTGGTGGGCAGCGTGGCAAATGAGGTGACAACGGTGGCTTTTCTTGTCGAGGAAGTGGAAAATATTCGCGCAGCGATGCGCAGTGATCTCTACGAGCTGGAAATGAACGTGCAACAGCCCTCGGGGGCGTACATGCACTGGCAAATGGTGAACATGTACCAGGGAGTGCAGAATGTGGTTGTGAAAATCAGCAGCAAGAGCTCTAACAGCTCTGCCTACCTCCTGGTCAACAGTCACTTTGATTCCAAGCCGACTAGTCCTGGTTAGTCCACTTTTCTGCTCTAATTTGGCTGTTTAATAATACTTTCTCATAGGATCCGGCGATGATGGCACCATGGTGGTGGTTATGCTGGAGGTCCTGCGTCAAATTGCCATTTCGGACATAGCCTTTGAACATCCCATAGTCTTTCTCTTCAATGGAGCCGAGGAAAATCCCCTGGAGGCCTCGCATGGCTTTATTACCTCCCACGAGTGGGCCAAGAATTGCAAGTAAGCGGTTACTTTCCACTTTTTGTTAAATATATAATAAATAAAATATAAATTCATCCCGCAGAGCTCTCATAAATCTGGAGGTGGCTGGCAGTGGAGGCCGCGATCTGTTATTTCAGAGCGGACCAAATAATCCTTGGCTCATAAAGGTATGACACATCCCTGGATTGGGCCCATCCCAGTTTATGCATTTTATCGAAATTTGATTCCTTTATTGCGGCAATTTGTCTGTACAGTGTTTACTTTACGATTTCAACGCTTCCAAAAGTCGTAAACTAAACTTTATGTGTGATATACATATAGAAATCTTAACACCATTCCTGGTAACCGGAAGTATTTGACGTATTCAGGGTCTTTCCCAGTTCAAAGACTTCGTGTCGAGGGTATTTGTTTATCGGTATTTGATTTGTTTATGACGACAATTTGATAGTGGAAGTTTACTTTATGATTTACTGAAGACGTTGGCTGTTTACTAATGGATATAATGGATTTATAATCTTGTCGCAACTTTATAGTATTACAATCGAAATGTCAAGCATCCGTTTGCCACCACAATGGCCGAGGAGATATTTCAGTCTGGCATTCTGCCTTCAGACACGGACTTTCGTATCTTTCGGGACTACGGCCAGCTGCCGGGTAAGTTGCTAGCCGTTTTCATAAAGAAACTATATAACTTATATCCTACTTTTACAGGTCTCGATATGGCTCAAATCAGCAATGGCTATGTCTACCACACCATTTTCGATAATGTCCAGAATGTGCCCCTAGCCTCCCTTCAAAGCACTGGCGACAATGCTTTATCTCTGGTGCGGGGCTTTGCCAATGCCAGTGAAATGTACAATCCAGAGGTGAGAAAAATATATAGTTTCTTATGCTAATAATACGAAGATATATTTCCTTTCAGGACCACAGCGAAGGACATGCAGTGTTCTTTGATTTTCTGGGACTATTCTTCGTGTATTATACCGAGACCACTGGCATTATTCTGAACAGCTGCATCGCTGTCATCAGCTTGGTGTTGGTGGGCTGCTCTCTGCTGAGAATGGCCCGCGAATCGGAGGCATCGCTGTGCCAAGTCTCGATATGGTTCTCCATCATCTTGGGACTCCATGTTGTGGGAATGATTCTCAGTCTGGGACTGCCACTGCTGATGGCCGTTCTCTACGATGCCGGCAATCGTTCCATGACGTACTTTAGCAATCACTGGCTGGTGATTGGCCTCTTCGTAATTCCCGCGGTTATTGGACAGGTTCTGCCATTGACCCTGTATTACACACTGAAGCCAAATGTGAGTTTCATAAAGATTTATTTATATTTTGTACAATAGATAAAAGGTTTACTTATCACAGGACAAGATCAGCCACCCAAATCATTTACATATGAGTCTCCATGCTCATTGCGTGCTGCTGGCCATTATTGACATTATTCTGACTTCTGCAAGCCTGAGGACTCCCTATCTGTGCATGATGTCCTTGCTCTTTTACTCGGCAGCTTTGCTGATTAATCTGCTGAGTACGCTTCATGATCGCGGTATGCTTTGATTTTTTTAAAATTCTATTTGTTTTTAAACTGATTTAATCTTTACTTGCAGGCTACTTCTGGGTGCTGATGGTGCAGGTCCTGCAACTGATGCCGTTCCTGTACTTTAGCTACCTCTTCTTCACCTTCCTCCTGGTATTCTTCCCCATGCTGGGACGCTTTGGCCACGGCACTAATCCAGATCTTTTGGTTGCCCTGCTGTGCGCTGTGGGTTGCTTCTTTGCCTTGGGATTTGTGGTAAGTCGAATAGAGCTTGTAGTCCGGACCAAAACCTAGCTAATCCCGCTCTTGTAGGCTCCCCTCATAAATATGTTCCGCTGGCCCAAGTTGGCTTTGCTTGGATTGGGCGTTGTTACCTTTATCTTTTGCATGATTTCGGTCTCCGATGTGGGCTTTCCCTATCGCGCCAAGACCAGTGTGATGCGGATTCACTTCCTGGTAGGTTAATCATTTGCAAAGGCATATTAACTCTTAGTAATCAATCATCAATCAATCATCCAGCATGTGCGTCGCATCTTCTACGAGTACGATGGCTCGGTGAGTCTGAGCGATTCGGGTTACTACTTTGACTTCCAGGATCGCCGGCTGTACTATCCCCTGGAGGACACCAGTCTGAATCTGACTGGCCTGGTCAGCACATCGTCGGACTGCGATAAATACTTGATGTGCGGTGTCCCCTGCTTTAATCACCGTTGGTGTAAGACCCGCAGCACCAGTCACTGGCTACCGCGTGAGCAAGAGGTGGCTATACCAGGAGCCACTTCCCTAAAGCTACTCAGCAAGACGCTGCTGGATACGCCCAAGCTGGCGCGCTTTAAATTCGAGATCTCGGGGCCACCGCACATGAGTTTGTATATTCAGCCCATGGATGGAGTTGAGGTGGATGACTGGTCCTTTATCCGGAATATGTTGGATGAGCCTGAGACATACTCGGCGCCCTACCAGATATTCTTTGCCTATGGAAAGGATAGTTCTCCCCTGAAGTTTCACATAGACTTTTTGGTGAGTTTAGGAAACTTCTTTAGTAGTTTTTGTGCTATAATTATAATTCTATTAGAAATCCTCTGGAGATTTCAACACGCCCACGTTCCAGCTGGGATTCGCTGCCAGCTTTGTCAGCTACGACTACGAAAGGGATGCAGCTGGCCTAAAGTTTATATCCGATTTCCCCGACTTTGCTCATGTCATGGAGTGGCCGACGTTATACGAACGTTATATATTTTAAGCTCGCTTACCTATGGTAGTTCTCGCTTTAGTAATGTAGACCTAAGAACTGTATTTGTTGCCATACGAACTAATTAATCATGAGTGTAAGTACTGCCCGTGGAGCGATTAGAGATTGGCGATTAGATTCGAGGGCATAGCTCCCGAATTGACCTGCAAGCGGATTAGAAATTGTAAATTAAATCTGCGCTATCACAGACCAATTAGCTTCCCGGTCGTTTGTTGTTGGCAAAAACCGAGGCTCTCCCCGCCTTATCTTTGCGGGCTCAAGTGGACCGACGGGATCCGCAGCCATCGGACCACAAACATTCAGTAGCGTGACGGTTAGGCCTCAGAAAGGTTCTCCACTTGGCAGCAGCTCTCGCTTTGTACGGCGAACGGCGGCGATAAAACGAGTTCATTTATTTATAAACATTTCTCCGAATCTTAGTCACTGTGGTGCAATGCAGAAGGGCTACTCGGAAACCGTTCTTTTCAATGTCTTGGCGAAGAGGAAGGAGCTGAGGAGGCGCCTGCCCTGGTACTATGCGCCCTCCTTCCTGCTCCTCTGGGTGGCGCTATTCTTCGCTGTGGTTCGGCCGCTCTTCTTCAAATTACCCGACCGGTTAACCCTGGCCGACGAGCCACTGAGACCCGGTGAATTCGTGGCCGAGAGAGCGCAGAAAGCACTCCAAGAATTCGATCGTATCGGACCAAAAGTGGTGGGGAGCACGGCCAATGAGGTGACCACATTGCAATTTCTCTTGGGCGAGGTGGAAAAGATAAGAGGTGAAATGCGCACTGATCTCTTTGACTTGGAAGTGGATGTTCAGCACCCAAGCGGCTCCTATGTTGTGGGAACCATGACCAGCATTTATCAGGGCATCCAGAATGTAGTTGTCAAGCTGGCCAGTAGGAGTTCCAATAGCTCATCCTACATGCTGGTCAATAGCCACTTTGACACGAAGCCAGGCAGTCCAGGAAAGCCAATTGCAAAGACTAAAATCAGAACTTAGCATTAATGGATTCTTTTGAGTAGGTGCTGGCGATGACGGCACCATGGTGGTAGTAATGCTAGAGGTTCTCCGCCAAATGGCCATATCGGGAACGGACTTCAAGCATCCCATAGTATTTTTGTTCAACGGAGCGGAAGAGAATCCCCTACAGGCCTCCCATGGCTTCATTACCCAGCACAAATGGGCGGACAACTGCAAGTTTGTATGGAATCAGATTTTTGGTTCCAATTTTATTGTATTTCTTACAGGGCAGTCATTAATCTGGAAGTGGGCGGCAGTGGAGGACGGGACATACTATTCCAAAGCGGTCCCAATAATCCCTGGCTGGTAAAGGTATGTAAACCCAAAATTAGTTAAGGAATTCTATTTACTCTTTATATCCATACTTTTAGTACTACAAAAAACACTCGAAGCATCCGTTTGCCTCAACTTTGGCGGAGGAAATCTTCCAATTTGGCATACTGCCCTCCGATACGGATTTTCGCATCTTTAGGGACTACGGAAATATTCCTGGTAGGTTTATATTAACTGGCTAATTCTTAAATATTTATAAATCGTTTTTTAAAGGTCTTGACATTGCACAATTCAGCAACGGATACGTTTATCACACTGCCTTTGATAGCTTTGATGTGGTGCCAGGACGCTCCGTTCAGAACACAGGAGAAAATGTTCTCTCACTGGTCCGAGCCTTTTCCAATGCCCCTGAACTGGATGACCCTGAGGTGTGTCTTTTCGAGGCATAAAATCAAGAAAAGAAATTAATTTGAATTTATTGCAGACCCACACCGAAGGACATGCTGTGTTCTTCGACTTTCTAGGACTTTTTTTTGTGACCTATACGGAAAAAACTGGCATCATCTTGAACTATTGCCTGGCTGTGCTTAGTCTTCTGTTGATTTGCTGTTCCATTTGGAGAATGTCCTGTCAGTCAGAGGAGTCTATAGGCAGAGCACTGATATGGTTTGCCATTCTGCTGGGGCTTCATTTAATTGGATGTCTTCTGTGCATTGGCTTGCCCCTGCTGATGAGTGTTTTATATGATGCTGGCGATCGAACACTGACCTATTACAGCAACAACTGGTTAGTCATTGGTTTATATATCTGCCCGGCTATCATAGGTCTAGTGCTGCCTTCGACATTGTTTTATGCATTCAAGACAAATGTGAGTTGTACTCTGGTTGTGTTTATGTTTCTTTTAATGTTCATTCTTTATTTAAAATTTAAATTCCAGGAAAAGTTGAGCTTATCGTACCAGATTTACATGGGTTTGCATGCGCACTGTGTTGTCCTGGCAGTTCTTTGTATGATCTTAACCGGAATAGGACTGCGTATACCCTATATGTGCATGATATCATTGTTTTTATATGTGGCTTCTTTATTGATAAATCTAATAAGTACCTTACATGATAAAGGTAAGTGAAAATCAAAATTTGTATTGCATTTTGCTTTAATTTCTTGTATTTCTCAGGTTACTATTGGGTCTTGACAGTGGAGATTATACAGCTCTTTCAGTTTGCGTACTTTTGCTACCTGTTCTACATATTCCTGGTGATTTTCTTCCCCGCTATGGGAAGAAATAGGGACTCATCCAATCCAGATATGCTTATAGCCCTGATATGTGCCATGGGAACATTCTTTGCCTTGGGTTTTGTGGTAATATCACGGAAAGTCTTTTAAAAAATAGTTACTAAAGCCTTTATTACAGGTTCCTCTGATAAACATGTTCCGCTGGTCCACACTTTTATTGATTGGTCTCGGCGTGGTGACCTTCACCTTCTGCATGATCTCTATAACCGATGTTGGTTTTCCCTATCGCCCCAAGACAAGTGTGATGCGAGTGAACTTTCTGGTAAGTTTATATTTATATTCCCTTCGAAATTTATTAAAGATCTTTATTTTTTTACAGCAAACTCGCCGCATCTTCTACGAATTCGATGGCACCACCAGTATCGACGATTCTGGTTACTACTTTGACTTACAGGACAGGCGTGCTCTGCGTCCGCTAAAGGATTACCCTGTTGACCTAACAGGACTAAGTAAAATAGATCCCCCTTGCAATGACTATGTGATGTGTGGCATGCCGTGCTTCTGGAGTAGCTGGTGTAGGTCACTCTCAAGTGCAGCGTGGCTCCCTCGCGAGCAGCCAGTGGATGTACCGGGCACATTGAACCTAACTCTTTTGCGTACAAGTTCACTGGAACTCGGAACAGTCAAGAGATTTGAGTTCGAACTCGCTGGCCCACCGCACATGGGTCTGTTTATAAGGCCTTTAGAGGGTGCTAAAGTGGAGAACTGGTCTTTTATAGGGACAATGCTGGACAAGCCAGATAAGTACTCGCCGCCCTACCAGATATACTTTTCCTACGGCATTAATAATTCGCCATTTACGTTTCACATCGATTTTACAGTGCGTTCCACATTATCTCACTAGTTTATCCTTAAGCCTGATAAACATTAATCTTTCAGAAATCGAATGGTAACTTCGACGAAGCTATCTTTGAGCTTGGTGTTGTGGGACACTTTGTTAACCAGGATTTCAAGCGAGATAAGACTACGCAACAGTTCATTGAGAGCCTGCCGGACTTTGTTTACACCATGGAATGGCCATCTCTATTTATGCGATATATCTTCTAGGATCCCCCTTACTTTCGCACTCGATGTAGCTTTGCATCTATTTACATACATATTTAGGTCGTTCCCTGATCTTTGGCTGCGATAAAGTTAGCGATAGGGTAAAGGCTGAGAAATAAATATAATCGCTATACTATAGTAACGTCACCTTAATCTGCCAGACATCGGTCAATGAATAAGCTTTAATTTGCAGCTGCCCCTCGCGTGCGTCGGAATCGCCACTTATGTATATTTATATTAAGTCGTAAACCCCTCTAATTTAGATACGATGGCCGTGGCCATGGTTAAGTCCCAGCCGCCCTGCTGCTCCTTAAGACAAAGCAGTTCCCCCGCCGGCCAGCGCCGGCACACGGCATTATCTTTATGGGCCTTAATTCGGTGGAAGGCTTCGAGTCGATATGCTCGGGGTGCAGACGTTCAGTTATGCGTGGATCGGGCATCGGAAGGGTTTAAATTGGCTCCGCTAGCAATCTTACCATGGAGGAGAAGACTGATAAAGTGAGTGTTGACTTTAAAGATTTATAAGATGCGCCCCAACGGATTTATTGACTGGCGCTTCCCCAGCAGATCGCCCTCGACACCGCACTCATCGAGTCCTTGACGGTGCACAAGGAGCCCGCCGACAGGAGGAGATTATCCTGGTACTATGCCCCCTCCTTCCTGCTTCTCTGGCTGGCGCTCTTCTACGCCATTGTGATCCCGCTATACAACAAACTGCCGGAGAGGGTGACCATCTCGGAGGAGGCCTTGCGGCCCGGCGAATTCGTGGCAGAACGGGCCCAAAGTCAGCTCTACGTCTACGATAGGATAGGACCCAAAGTTACAGGAAGTTATGCGAATGAAGTGACAACGGTTCAGTTTCTTCTAAATGAAACGGAGAAAATCCGCTCCCAGATGCGCAGTGATCTCTATGAACTCGAGGTGGATGTCCAGTCACCCACTGGTGGCTACGTGTTCATCGACATGGTAAACATGTACCAGGGAATTCACAATGTGATTGTGAAGCTGAGTTCAAAGAGTTCCCAGAGCGCGTCCTATCTGCTGCTCAACAGCCACTTCGACTCGAAGCCAGGCAGTCCAGGTGAGTTATCTTCAAATCTTCAATTTTAGTGCCAAGTAATAACTATTGTTATTAGGTTCCGGTGATGATGGCACCATGGTTGTGGTCATGTTGGAGGTACTTCGTCAAATGGCCATATCGGAAACTCCATTCGAACATCCGCTCGTCTTTCTGTTCAACGGAGCAGAGGAGAATCCCCTCCAGGGCTCCCATGGTTTTATTATGCAACACAAGTGGGCAAAGAACTGCAAGTAAGTCCGAGGAATTCACACCCGATATCTTGATCGTAAGTTTATTTTTTCCTAGAGCCTTTATCAACCTAGAAGTGGGCGGAAGTGGCGGACGGGACCTATTGTTCCAGAGCACCCCGAATTATCCCTGGCTGATGAAGGTAGGAATCATTATTCCCCAGCAGAAAAGTGGCTTATGGCATTCCACAAAATTTAACTGCTGAGTGTTTATGGCCGACTTTATGGCTATATTTTTTACTGCCGAAATACTGGATAGCCTCTTTATAGTATTATAGGCGACATGCGGAGCACCCGTTTGCAACCACAATGGCCGAGGAGATCTTTCAGAGCGGAATTTTACCGTCTGACTCAGACTTTCGAATTTTCCGGGACTTTGGGAATATACCCGGTGAGTTGGATGAGTCACAATTTGTCCGATGGTCTCTGATAACAATCTGGTTTCTTGCAGGGCTGGACATTGCCCAGATTGACAACGGATATGTGTACCACACGGAGTTCGATAACTACGAGGCAGTGCCAGGACGATCCATTCAGAACTCGGGAAATAATATCCTAGCAATGGTTCGTGCCTATGCGAATGCTTCTGAATTGTACGAAGCCAAGGTGAGTTAATATCTTTTATTATGTATAAAGGATTCTAGCTCAAAGCTCAACATTTCCAGGGGGATGACGGCCACTCAGTATTTTTCGACTTTCTGGGCCTTTTCTTTGTTTATTATACAGAGACCACGGGAATTGTCCTGAACTGCCTCATTGGAGTTATCAGCCTCGTTCTCGTTGGCTGTTCCCTGTGGCGAATGTCGGGGCAGTCGGAGAAGGTGACGCTATCTCAGATATCGATTTGGTTCCTCATCATTCTGGGCCTGCACGTGATTGGATTTTTGCTTTGCCTTGGCCTGCCACTCCTCATGGCAGTTATTTTCGATGCCGGGGATCGCTCAATGACCTACTTCACCAGCAACTGGCTGGTTTTTGGACTCTACTTTTGTCCCGCCATCATTGGTCTTGTACTTCCCTTGACCCTCTACTACACGCTGAAGCCCAATGTAAGAGTTACGTTTGGTATATTTTATATTTAATACATAAACTTTATTTCTGCAAAAGGACAAACTAAGCCACCCTTACCACCTCCAGCTGAGCTTGCACGCCCACCTGGTGGTGCAGGCCCTGCTCGCTCTCATCCTGACCGCCATGGGTCTCCGTTCGCAGTACATCTGCCTCATTTCCATGATCTTCTATGCAGGGGCTCTCCTGATTAACCTAGTGAGCACGTTGCACGATCGTGGTGAGTGAAGAGCTGACATTTAATCTAAAGGCTCTCGTTGACTATGATTTATTTCAGGCTACTATTGGGCTCTGATTGTGATATGCCTCCAAGTGCTTCCGTTTTGCTATTTCTGCTATCTTTTCTACATGTTCCTCACCATATTCTTCCCGGCCCTGGGAAGAAATGGTTACAACACGAATCCCGATATTATTATAGGCCTATTCTGTGCTCTTTGTACCTTCTTTGCCCTGGGATATGCAGTAAGTAGTCTTTTGTTAATAAATAATTTTGTATAACATTTATTGCTGTCTTCGCAGGCTCAGTTCATCAACATGTTCCGCTGGCCGAAGCTTATACTCCTCGGCCTGGGCGTAGTCACCTTCATCTTCTGCATGATCGCCGTCTCGGAAGTGGGCTTTCCCTATCGGCCAAAGACCAATGTGATGCGAGCCAACGTCTTGGTATGTTATCGCTTTATTTTGATTGTCAAGGAACTCACTCTTATCTTCAACAGCACACTCGTCGCATTTTTCACGAGTTCGATGGGTCTGTGAGTCACAGTGATTCCGGCTACTACTTCGATTACCAGGATAGGAGAGCATTCAATCCCTTCAAGGACACCAGCCTTAACCTGACCGGGCTTCAGCCTGTGAAGAATGACTGTGAGAAATATGTGATGTGTGGCATTCCCTGCTTCTACTACAGCTGGTGCCGATGGCGCCACTGGGATGGATGGCTGCCACGCGAGGCCGAGGTGGAAATTCCTGGAGAGCTGACGCTTCAGTTCTTGGGAAAGACGATCCTAGAATCAGGAACAACAGCTCGATATAATTTCCAGCAGTCTGGACCGCCGCACATGAATGTATTTATCCAGCCAGTGGGCGATGCTGTGGTGGAGGACTGGTCCTTCGTGAGGGATATGCTGGACGATCCGGAAGAGTTCCAGCCGCCCTATCAGGTCTTCTTTTCCTACGGAACAGATGACACTCCCTTAACGTTCCACATCGACATGTTTGTGAGTTTTAAAGGAATGCCGGGGGGGTGATCAGTCGAATTAATTCGCTTTATATTTCAGAGGGCAGATGGAAAGTTCGATGAGCCCACCTTGGAGCTCGCTGCGGTGGGTCACTACGTTAGCTACGATTATCCCAGGGATGCAAAGGCCCGCCAGTTTGTGGCCGACTTCCCTGACTACGTGCATGTCATGGAATGGCCCTCGATATTTAAGCGATATATATTTTAAGGCATTTATAGCTATAGGTAGGTCATTAACAATTTAACAATAAACTCCATCCATTACCTGCCCGAATGGGTCCATATAAAATTTGCCTTTATGAATTTATGGTAAGAAACGACTTGAATTGATAAGAAATGTTACCGTAAAAATGATTTTCAGGCAAATATGTGGTTGAGATCCAATCATATCGAGCGATATATGATTTTATCTTTACGGTTTTTTGGCAGCAGGTTTCTAGTCTTCCTTCTCGAGTACAAGCATCCAGTTGTGCCAGGATTGAGCATCAGAATCTTTGCTCTTTCGATGAAAGCTAATTTGAAAGTAAATAAAGACCGTTTTCTAATTTCAGCTGTATTTTCTACATGTTCCTTGAATATTCAAAGAATATTTGCGATCGTGGGACGAACTGGTCGCGCCCTATCGGTCAAAGACCAATGTGATGCGAGCCAACGCCAGTGGGATGGATGGCTGCCACCTGAGGCCGAGGTGGAAATTCCTGGAGAGCTGACGCTTCAGTTCTTGGGAAAAGCCATCCTAGAATCGGGAACAACAGCTCGGTATAATTTATAGCAGTCTGGATAGCCGCACATGAATGTATTTATCCAGCCAGTGGGCGATGCTGTGGTGGAGGACTGGTCCCTGAAAAGGGATATGCTGGACGATCCGGAAGAGTTCTAGCCGCCTTATCAGGTCTTCTTTTCCTACGGAACAGATGACACTTCATTGACGTTTCACATTGATATGAGGGTGAGAAAATCCTCATTAAAAAATAATTATAATTGATTAAATGTATGAAATTGCAGAAGTCTGACGGAGATTACCAAACGCATACCAAAGAAATGGAGAGGCTCGTCGCTTTATAGCAGATTTTCCCGATTACATGCACGTTATGGAATGGCCCTCGGTATTTAAGCAATCTGTTTTGTAGATAGAAATAAAACTTTTATAAATATTTTTACAAAAACTGCCTTGGGCAAAAGGCAATGACATTAGGTTAATCGTTTGATAAGGTTTGTAATCTAAGTTCTTTCTTAGCGATACGCCCCCCCCCCGCTCCCTTTTAAGTAAAAGTGTTTAGCCGCTTTGAAGCTGTGCGATAGTTTATCTTTATTATTATTGCCCCCTGCATGCTCGGTATTTACTTAGTTGCGCCTGAATTACCAACCGAAGGGGATCGTACTGAACCATGGGCCAGAAGTCGGATGATGTGAGTCTTTACTAAATCCTATATGAGGTGTTACCTAATTGATTGTTTCCCTTTTTAACAGGAGGTTTCGCTCAACGCTGCGGCCGTCGAGTCTGCATCGCTGAAAGGGGAAAATGGTAAAAGGCAGCGACTGCCCTGGTACTATGCTCCATCCTTTCTGCTCCTCTGGCTGTGTCTCTTCTTCGCCATCGTGATTCCGTTGTACAACAGGCTACCAGATAGGATTACCATCGTAGAGGAATTGGAAAAACAAGGCGAATTCGTGGCTGAGCGGGCACAGGGTCAGCTCTTCGTTTACGATAGAATCGGACAAAAAGTAACTGGCGGCTATGCGAACGAGGTGACAACGGTTGCCTTTCTGCTGGATGAAGTGGATAAAATTAAACGGCAAATGCTCAGTAAACTCTATGAGATTGAGGTGGATGTTCAGGCGCCTTCTGGGATCTTTTCGTTGGGAAGCATGGTGAGCATGTACCAGGGAATCCAGAATGTTGTTGTCAAATTGAGTTCAAAGCAATCTCAGAGTGAGTCTTACCTCCTGATCAACAGCCACTTCGACTCGAAGCCAGGCAGTCCAGGTAAGATTTTGTCCATAAATAAAAATATTATAAATATTGTAAACGATTCTATTAGGTTCTGGCGATGATGGCACAATGGTTGTGGTAATGTTGGAGGTCCTACGCCAAATGGCAATATCGGAGACGCCCTTTGAACATCCCATTGTCTTTCTGTTCAATGGCGCTGAAGAGATCGGCCTCCAGGGTGCGCATGGCTTTATAACGCAACACAAGTGGGCAGCAAACTGCAAGTGGGTCTAAATGTTTTAGTACGAAATAACTGAATTAATAAATTATTTATCTTTTAGAATGGTTATAAACCTAGAAGTGGGTGGCAGCGGGGGACGTGATCTCTTGTTTCAGAGTGGTCCCAATAAGCCTTGGCTTATGAAGGTAAGATTTATTTTACTAATAAAATGAATTTAAACTGATTCCCATTTCTTGCAGTATTATAATCTTTATGCTAAGCATCCTTTTGCCACAACAATTGCCGAGGAGATCTTTCAGGAGGGAATTTTGCCATCGGACACAGATTTTCGAATCTTTCGGGATTTTGGAAATGTACCTGGTACTTATTTATGCAATTATTTAGAAGGAAATAATGTTTTATATACTTTCACAGGCTTGGACATGGCCCAAACTGACAACGGCTATGTGTATCACACAGCTTTCGATACTTTCGATGTGGTTCCAGGCAGATCCATTCAGAATACTGGCGATAATATTCTAGCCCTTGTTAGGGGCTATACGAATGCCAGTGAATTGTCCGAGAATAGGGTAAGAAAACTCGAATTTATACCGATTTTCATATAACATTTGATATATCGGAGATTTACTTTTAGAGCGATGATGAGGGACATGCTATTTTCTTCGATTTTCTGGGCTTATTCTTTGTGTACTACACGGAGACCACTGGAATTATTATGAACTGCTGCATTGCAGCGCTCAGTCTGGTTTTGGTGGGATGTTCCCTCTGGAGAATGGCTCAGCAATCGGAGAAGATGTCCCTGCCCCAGGTATCCCTGAGGTTCCTTATAATCCTTATCTTGCACGTGGTCGGAGTTCTTCTTTGCTTTGGCCTGCCTCTCCTCATGGCAGTGCTCTTCGATGCAGGGGATCGGTCAATGACCTATTATTCAAGCAACTGGCTGGTGTTTGGACTCTTCATTTGCCCCGCCATCATCGGTCTCGTGCTTCCCTTGACCCTCTACTTTACCCTGAAGCCCGATGTAAGACTGACTAAGTTCATCATCTTCGCTTTAAATTAAATCAATATGTATTACAGGACAAACTTAGCCATGGATACAATCTCCAAATGTGCCTGCATTCCCACCTGGTGGTCCAGGCCCTGCTCGCTATTATTCTGACTGCTATGGGAATGCGCTTTGTTTACATATGCCTTATGGCCATGATCTTCTATGGAGGCGCTCTACTGATTAATCTGCTGAGCACACTTCATGACCGTGGTAGACATTACCATGTATTTATCATATATAACATATTTCTTAAAATATTGTTTATTACAGGTAACTTTTGGGCTCTGATTGTGATGTGTCTTCAGGTGCTGCCGTTCTGTTACTTCAGTTACATTTTTTATATACTGCTCGTGGTGTATTTTCCGATCACAGGCAGAAACGGCATCGGTTCGAATCCAGATATCATGATAGCCCTGATATGTGGTGGTGCCACCCTGTTTACTCTAGGCTTTATTGTAAGTGAGCTTACTGAATGGTTAAATAATGACTAATACATATTCTTTGATTTCAAGGCCCAGTTTATCAACGCTTTTCGCTGGCCGAAGCTTATACTCCTCGGCTTGGGAGTGGTAACATTTATTTTCAGCATGATTGCTGTCTCAGAGGTGGGATTTCCATATCGCGCCAAGACCAATGTGATGCGATTTAATTTTATGGTTCGTAGATCCTTAATAATACTTTCTTTTTATCATTTAAGTAAATATCTTTCTATAGGATACTCATCGCATGTTCTACGAGTACAATGGCACCTTGAGCCACAGTGATTCCGGTTATTACTTCTCCTACCAGGATAGACGCGGATTAAGTCCTCTAGAGGACTCGAATGTTGACCTTACGGGGATAGTGTTAATGGAGCAATTCTGCAATGACTATGTAATGTGTGGAGCCCCCTGCTATTATTCCTGTGGCGGACGAAGGAATGCTCGTTGGCTGCCTCGGCAGTCCGGTATTCAAATGCCTGGCGAAGTTATCCTGGAGTTTCTGGGCAAGACTGCCTCTGAGGCGAATAACACAGTTCGATTTGATTTCGAACTTACGGGGCCTTCTCAAATGAATATTTTTATCCAGCCCGTGGGGGAAGCTACTGTCACAGATTGGTCTTTTCTGCAGAATATTCGGGAAAGATATCAGCCACCTTACCATATTTTCTTTTCCTACGGAATAGATAGTAGTTCCTTTAGGTTCTTTGTGGAACTGACGGTAAGTTGTTAAGTATTTTATATATTTATATATATTAAATTAAAATGTGTTTATATATTTTCCAGAAATCTGATGGAGATTATAATGTCCCCGTCTTGGAGATCGGAGTTGTGGGACATTTTGTCAGTCCGGAATACACCAGAGATGCGGAGGTTCTAGAGTTTATCGCGGAGTTACCTGACTTTGTTGATGTGATGGAATGGCCTGCCCAATTTAAGAGGTATATATATTAAAACGTCAGAAAATTGGTAAATAAATGTTCGTATTAAAATTGATTTTCTATTTATAAAGTTAATTTACATCGTAAAACTTTAACAGTATCGCAAAGATATAACTTTACACAGGAATCAAAATTACAGTCCGGGGGCTTGTGCCAGATAAACTTTGTTGGCGGTATCCAGATGCCATATTATGAAAATAAATCAATTTATTTTATGAAGAGACTTTGGATTCACTCATAAAAATACTGGGAATGAGATCTGATAATAGAGTTTAGAAAAGCTTTAAGTATGAGAAGCCGCCAAGTGGATTGCTTAGTCGCGCATTTTAACTCGTTGAGTACAAAAGAAGAAAATAATTTTCTTCAACTTTATTTAAGTATGAACTTTCAGGGCTATTTCTAATAAAATATATATTTAACTTGGGTCTGTAAGTTTATTTTCTGTCTGAATACTATATGTATTTTTTTCTATAAATCTAAAATGGTAAATGCCTGCCATCTTATACTTTTATGAAAATTTCCGTGAGTTTTAAGCTCTATATTATTACTAGTCATAGCTATTAAAGTGCTATAAAGATTTTTCCAATAAACTGCCATGCTTTTCATTGTTAAAGTGCCTTCCAACAGCCAGTTTGTGTACCTTTTTTCTTTGCAAATAGTATATATATATGAAAAGCTTGATAAAGTGTTGTTATCTCCGTATCCAAGCGATCATTGCGTTTGGAATTGTTGACGATATTATCTTTATAGGCTTTGATTTGTCCAAAGCCTTAAAGTTGGAGAATTTTTGTTAAAGACTTTCAGTTTTAATTGAGAACTGAACGGGTTTAAATTTACTTTTGCTGGTAAAATAATAATGGAAAGTAACTCTGATGAAGTGAGTATTTATTTATTTTAATAAGCTGAATGGAATAATATTAATGATGGGTTCATTAGAAGGAGATTTCTCTGGAGAAAGCTAGTATGGAATCTTTATCCCTGAAAAAACAGCATACGGGCAGGCAAAGGTTATCCTGGTACTATGCTCCTTCCTTCCTGCTGCTCTGGCTGTCTCTCTTCTTTGCCATCGTGATTCCTTTGTACAACAAACTTCCCGATAAGATTAACATCTCAGAGGAATTGCTGAGGCCGGGAGAATTTGTGGCGGAACGAGCAATGAGCCAGCTCTACGTCTACGATAGAATTGGACCCAAAGTTACAGGCAGTTTTGCAAACGAGGTGAAAACGGTAGCATTCCTTTTGGATGAAGTGGAAAAGATTAAAGAGCAAATGCTCAGAGATCTCTATGAAATCGAGGTGGATGTCCAGACACCTTCGGGGGGCTTTTCATTCGGAAGCATGGTGAGCATGTATCAGGGTATCCAGAATGTTGTTGTCAAGTTGAGCCCAAAGCTATCCAAGAGTGAGTCCTTCCTCCTGGTCAACAGCCACTTTGACTCGAAGCCAGGCAGTCCAAGTAAGTGGTTTTCCATATTGTAGTTTGGCCTTTTAGTATGAAGGGTTGTCAATAGGTTCTGGCGATGATGGCACCATGGTTGTGGTGATGCTGGAGGTCCTTCGCCAAATGGTAATATCGGAGACGCCCTTCGAACATCCCATTGTCTTTCTATTCAATGGAGCTGAAGAGCTCGGTCTTCAGGGTTCTCATGGTTTTATAACGCAGCACAAGTGGGCAGCCAATTGCAAGTAAGTCTGCTCGAGTAATTGGTAAAGAACATGATTAATAATAACCTGGTTATAGGATGGTTATAAACCTTGAGGTGGCCGGCAGTGGAGGACGGGATCTCTTGTTTCAGACCGGCCCCAATAAGCCTTGGATCGTGAAGGTTTGAGTTATTTTTAAACAATAACAAGTCCCATTAAACATTTTTAACTTGTTTTATAGTATTATCGGCTTTATGCTAAGCATCCTTTTGCCACAACAATTGCCGAGGAGATCTTCCAGGGTGGACTTTTGCCATCAGACACTGATTTTCGTATCTTTCGGGACTTTGGCAATGTGCCTGGTACTTTATTTAATTTATTTGATTACTTAAACAGACAAAAAGTATGAATTAAATCATTTTACAGGTTTAGATATGGCTCAGATCAACAACGGCTATGTTTACCATACAATATTTGACGCCTTTAGGGTTATTCCAGCCAGATCCGTTCAGAATACAGGCAATAATGTTCTCGCCCTTGTAAGAGCTTTCTCAAATGCCAGTGAAATGTACGAGACGGAGGTAAAAAATCGAATTACTTTTATTTTATATATATTTAAAGACATTCAATTAAAGTTGGCATTTATTTTCAGAGTGCTGATGATGGACATACTGTTTACTTTGACTTTCTGGGCCTCTTCTTTGTGTATTACACGGAGACCACTGGAATTGTTATGAACTGCTGCATTGCTGTTATCAGCCTGGTTTTAGTGGGATGCTCCCTTTGGAGAATGGCTCGGCAGTCGGAGAAGGTTACGATTCCTCAGATAGTCCTGTGGTTCCTTATGGTCTTGGGACTGCATGTGGTGGGAGTTCTTCTGTGCTTTGGCCTGCCTTTATTGATGGCGGTTCTCTTTGATGCGGGGGATCGATCAATGACCTACTTTACCAGCAACTGGCTGGTGCTTGGACTCTACATTTGTCCGGCTGCCATCGGTCTCGTACTTCCCTTGACCCTCTACTATACCCTCAAACCGAATGTAAGTCCAATTAATTCTAAAAATGAATTTTATACTTAAACAATTTCAATTGCAGGACAAACTAAGCCATGCGTATCATCTCCAGATGAGCCTGCACTCCCATTTGGTGGTACAGGCTTTGCTTGCCATTATTCTGACTGCCATGGGAATGCGTTTCCAGTACCTTTGCCTGATTTCTATGATATTCTATGCAGGAGCTCTTTTGATAAACCTAGTGAGCACTCTGCAAGATCGTGGTAAGTTATAATACATATATAAAATCAACTAAATATATTTATTCATGATCTTTTCTAGGCAACTATTGGGCTGTGACTGTGATGTGTCTGCAGGTGCTGCCGTTTTGCTACTTCTGTTATGTAATCTATATGCTCCTCGTGGTATTGCTTCCTATAACCGGAAGAAATGGCATTGGCACGAATCCTGATCTGATGATAGCCCTGATTTGTGCTGTTTGCGCCTTTTTTGCTCTGGGATTTATTGTAAGTTGATTACAATACAACTTTTATTGGAATTTAACCATAATCATTGGTCGATAGGCTCAGTTCATCAATGTTTTCCGCTGGCCAAAGCTTATCCTGCTTGGCTTGGGAGTGGTTACCTTCATTTTCTGTATGATTGCCATCTCGGAAGTGGGCTTTCCCTATCGGCCGAAGACCAATGTGATGCGAGTCAACGTTGTGGTATGTTAAATGCTTTGTAAATTTTTAAATCATTTTTAAAGAACGTATATTTTTGCAGCACACTCAACGCTTGTTCTACGAGTACAATGGATCTTTAAGGCACACTGATTCCGGCTACTACTTCACATACATGGACAGGCATGGCTTAAATCCTCTCCAGGATTCCCAACTCAACCTGACGGGTCTGGTGCCAATAGAACCCGACTGTGAAAAGTATGTGATGTGCGGGGCCCCCTGCCTGTACTCTTGTGGCAGCCGGAAAAGTGCCCGTTGGCTGCCTCGCGACTCGGATGTTGTTATTCCTGGAAATATTGTTCTAAAATTATTGGAAAGAAATATTAGCCTGCCCCAGAACACTGTTAGATTTGACTTTGAGGTCTCTGGACCGCCGCACATGAATATTTTTGTGCAGCCTGTGGGCGATGCTGTGGTCACCGGGTGGTCTTTTGTGGGAAATGTCCTAGAAAAGGCCCAGCCGCCTTACTATGTGTTCTTTAACTCTGGAATAGATCACAGTCCTTTGAAGTTCTTTATTGAGTTGACGGTGGGTTATATAATTTCATAAATAATTAAATTAAATTAAAGTTTCGTTATATTGCAGAAGTCTGATGGGAAGTTCGATGAACCCATCTTGGAGCTTGCCGTTGTGGGGCACTTTATCAGCCACGATTATGAAAGGGATGCAGAGGTTCTGAAATTTCTTGCGGACTTCCCCGACTATGTATTCGTGGTGGAATGGCCTTCTATACTAAAGCAATATATTTATTAGAAGTCTTATATTAACTACTCAATAAACTGGCAGCCATTACCTGCCCGAATGACTATGAAAAACCTGCCTTCAGTTTTCAGGGCTGAAAGTTTTGTGCTGATAAAGACTGTTATCCGTTTGATATCTTCATATCATATTTGATTTAGGGTTAATAAAATCGTTGCAAATCGTAAAGTTTATAATACCGGATTGATATCTTTATGCATGTGCACAATCTTGAAACTAGGAGGCCCTTAACTTCATGCCACGCCCGCTCTCAAAGACTGCACCTACATATTTATTCAGATGCCATATTAGGAGAATAAATCAATTACCCGATTTTATGAAGAGACTTTGGGCTGGACCATAAATATACTGGGACATGTGGGCTCCAAGTTGGATATCCAATCAGAGATTTGATAAAAGAGTCTTCGCGAAAAGCTTTAAATGTGATAAGCTTGCCAGAGAATGGCTCAGTTGCGCGCGGTTGGTTGCCGAGATCTGATGCTGATAAGTTGGAAACGAAATGGAGCAGCACAACGAAGGTTTCAAAGAGGATACGGCCTCCTTGCACTCGGAACACTCGATCAAGTTCAATGGGAATGAGAAGAGCACCTTGCATCTGGTGACCGAGGAGCCGGCGGACACTGAAAATGGTGGCCATCTGGAGAGCATAAATGGTTTCAGGGAGAAGAAGAAGGTTGCCAAGCCACTGCCTTGGTACTATGCCCCGGTCTATCTGCTCTTCTGGGTTGGACTCTTCTTTGCCGTGGTTTATCCACTCTTCAATTACCTGCCCACCGGAGTCAAGCGGGCGGAGGAGTCTGATCTGCCGGGCACCTTTGTGGCCCAACGGGCAGAGGAGGTGCTGCTAAAGATTGATTTGATGGGCCCCAAGATAGCGGGAGACTACGTGACCGAGGTGACCATGGTTAATTTTCTGCTTGAAGAAGTGGAAAAGGTGCGTCGGGATATGCGTTCTGATCTCTACGAGTTGGAGGTGGATGTACAGCACTCGAGTGGCGCCTTTCTCCACTGGCAGATGATTAACATGTATCAGGGCATCCAGAATGTGGTGGTAAAGCTGAGTGCCAAGAGCTCCAACAGCACCTCCTACTTGCTGGTGAACAGTCACTACGATTCCAAGCCCAGCAGTGTGGGTAAGTGGATCCTCTGGCCCCTTTCCGAGACTAGAACTTAGAACTGCCTCCACTTCAGGCACTGGCGATGCTGAGCTAATGATTGTGGTGATGCTGGAGACCCTTCGCTTGATGGCCACATCTGAGGAGCCCTTCCTGCATCCTATTGTCTTTCTGTTCAACGGAGCTGAGGAGCAGCCCTTCCACGGCTCGCATAGTTTTATAAAAAATCATCAGTGGTCTGCCAACTGCAAGTGAGTGAATAATATTCGTTTTATCGAAGTTTATTTCTCATTTTGGGGTTTCCAAAACCAGGGCATTGGTTAACCTGGACTCGGCCGGCTCCGGCGGTCGCGAAATTCTCTTCCAGGGGGGTCCCAACCATCCATGGCTGATGCGGGTGAGTGTAAATCGTGCAGTCCACTTGAAGGCTATCTAAATGAGAGCCATAAAACTTGAAAGTGCGCCTTCTTTATTGATTTTGGGGCTTATCTAAACTGTGGAAGTAATAATCGATATGTAAAACAAATCGTGACATTTGCAGCAATACAAAAAGAGTGCCAAGCACCCATTTGCCACCACGATGGCCGAAGAGATCTTCCAGGCTGATTTGATACCCTCGGACACGGATTTCCGCATCTTCCGTGACTTTGGCCCAGTGCCAGGTGGGTTTTAGTGTTAATATTAAATGGAAAATTATATATTTCCTTTTGCTTAGGTCTGGACATGGCTGGCTGCTACAATGGCTTTGTTTATCACACCAAATTTGATCGGTTTAATATTATTTCCCGGGGTGCCCTGCAGAACACTGGCGACAATGTCTTTGCTTTGGTCAGGAGTATCTCCAATGCCGAGGAAATGTATGACACGGAGGTAGTAAAAACATAGATTAATAGTTTATAGATTGAAGATTTTATATATTTTATTCTTTTACAGGCCCACTCCGAGGGTCATTCTGTATTCTTTGATTATCTGGGCCTCTTCTTCGTTTACTACACCGAGTCCACTGGCGTGGCTCTCAATATATCCTTCTCATTGGGTGCCATTCTCCTCGTGTGCCTCTCCTTGTGGCGCATGGCCAGGATGACGGATCGCACTGTGGGCACCTATTCCCGGGCCTTTGGCATGCAGTTTCTGCTGGCCATCCTGGGCTTCCTGCTGGCTCTGGGCTTCCCTCTGCTGATGTCCGTGTTTTATGATGCAGGCAATCGGACGATGACTTATTTCAGCAACAGTTGGCTGGTCATCGGCCTCTTCATTGTGCCCTCGGTGATAGGCCTCATTCTGCCCAGCATTTTATACCTGAGCCTGCGACCAAGCGTAAGTTTTTATATAGTTTTCTTTGAATATTTATAAATTTTAGATGGTTTTTTTAGGAGAAGATCCCCCATGCTTACCACCTGCAGATTGTGGGACATGCCTATTGCGTCCTCATGGCTGTGATTTGTATTTTGTTGACAGTTGTTGGCATTCGCACTGCCTATCTGTTTATGATGTGCGTTTTCTTCTACTTGGGAGCTTTGATCATAAATCTGGCTAGTCGGCTGCACGATAAGGGTGGGTTCAAGCAGATTAACGAGAGAGATATATATGTACATATATAATTTATGTACAATTTGTTTTGCTTCAGGTTACCTCTGGACTTGGGTGCTTGGCGCCTGCCAGATTCTGCCGTATCTATATTTCACCTATCTGTTCCATTCTCTCCTGGTCATCACCATTCCCATGACAAGCCGCAAGGGCTTGGAAGCTAACCCGGATTTTCTTATATCCTTGGAGTGCGCTCTGGGCTCGATTCTGGCATTGGTCTTTTTGGTACGAAGTTATAGGTCCCTTTAGAGGATAATTAAATGTTCAGAAAACTTTAATTTTTAACTCCTTCTTGAAGGCTCCCCTTCTTAGCCTCTTCCGGCGTCCCAAGAGCATGGTTGCTGGCCTGGCTGTGGTGATGTTCATCTTCTGCATGATCTCCGTTTCGAAGGTGGGCTTTCCCTACCGCGCCAAGACAAATGTGATGCGTCTCCACTTCTTGGTGAGTTTCTGGGTGAACTCCAAATGGAATTGATGACTTTATGAGTTTCTCCTTCCCCTTCACAGGAGGTGCACCGCAAATTCTACGAATACGACGGTTCGCTGAGTCTCGAGGATAGCGGCTACTACTTTGACCTGCAGGATCGCCGCCTGGAGACTCCTCTGCTGGACAAGATTAATCTCACGGGCCTCACACGCCTCGATGAGGATTGCAAGACGGAGATGAAGTGCGGCATGCCATGCTTTAACCATCGTTGGTGTGCCGCCGTGGAGGATGCCCGTTGGCTGCCACGAGATGTGCCTGTGGAGCTGCCCAGCACTCCCATTCTGCAGCTTCTGAACAAGACCGAGATTGGAACCAAGTCGTACCCAAGGTTTCGTTTCGAGTTTGTGGTATCGGGTCCGCCCAGGCTTAGTCTGTTCCTTCTTCCCCTGGATGGAGTTAAATTCCTGAAGTGGTCCTTCCTAATGGGAATGCTGGACAATCCGTCGGTGTACAAACCGCCTTATCACATCTTCTTTGGCTACGGCAGCGATAATTCGCCCATTAACTTTTACATTGAGCTAACGGTGGGTTGTTTTTTATATTATTTTTCATTTATATATATTCTTAATTTATATCTGACTCTTGCAGAAAGACGATGGGAACTTTAATGAGCCGCTGCTACATCTGGGAGTCTCTGGTCACTATATGAGCCACCTTAGCTACCGCGATGCCACCACAATGGAGTTCATCGAGTCCCTGCCAGACTTTGCCCATCCCATGGAGTGGCCCAGCTCCTACGAGCGATATATATTCTAATATATTTCATATTTCATATTGTAAATTTTCAAATTCACACAGTAATGTTAAGATGAATTATTTATGATGATAAAGAAATTGAAAAGGTAATATTATTTTGTTTTTTGTTAGGATTTCAAGAGATATAGCTTTGGAATTATATAACTTTTATAAATCTGGCTTACTAGATCATTAAAATAATGATTAGTAATTTTAATTGGCTCGCAGATATTTCCAATGAATACATAAAATTAACAGAAAGTCGAAAATGTTAAAACTTGGCAGCATTTTATTTATTAGGAAAATGGTTTACAACATGGCCAAGAAGGCATTAATTTCAATTTGGAAAGTTTTGTTGTGCTTATTTTTGTTGGATTAATTAACCAGCAAATGTAATTTAAAATTGAATAATATATATTATTTATAGGGTCGGAAATGACTCCTTTCCGCGAAATTTATAATTTCCTTATATAAAATGGCAATAAATTAAGAATGTTTTTTAGAGAAAATATAGTTATAGGTGATTTGTGTTTTTCTTGGGGATATATAATAGGTTTAACTAGTGATAAAGCGGAGGATACCCGTTTTAAGGACCCTTAGAAGGTCCCTATGCTGTCTATTTAATTTAATTTACAGACTATTTTAGATAAAAATGTAGATAAGGTAATCAAAAGGGCGATGCAGTCTAGGAGACTCCCTTGATACTCCCAAAAAGTTACTATATAAATTACTGTGGAAATGGAGTAGTTTTACTTTTATAGAAGTCTCTTAAGAAAGGGAATGCCACCACCTAGAGATGCCTCATTTGCCCATCCCATGGTGGTATATATACATTTATTCCATATGATTTATCATATCAAGAACACTTATGATTCAGTCAAACTAAAAATAAACATACAATACAATTTGTTTAAATTTTACCCTTTTTTAAGAAATTTGAACGCTTGCGAGTGGAACTTATTATGGCCTTGACTTTGGGCCCGCCCATCACTTGGTACTGCCGACCAGATGCGGCCCAATAAACAAATAAATCCACAATGGCCAACAAGTGCGATTACGATATGGGGCAAAGTCAGCCGTTATGATTTCGGTTTGGGGTAAGTAATCACGTCTGTCGTCAGCCCCTCGAGGGTCCCAGGAGATCGGAAATATTCGGAATTTATCGTTGGCATTGCCGAAAAAAATAAACTTTTGTTGGTATTGGCATGTACGCACGCCGATAGGGAGCGCGGTGTGTGAATAACACGCGCCATAATGCAATAAATATCGAATATCTTTATGCTATGCTGAAGATATCGCCCATATCTCGCTTCCATAAACAGAAAGCACAATTTTAAATTGCGAATGGAGATGTCGGACGGTTTAGTCGTGAGTCGGGAGTCGCTGGAGGAGCTCTTGCTGAAACGGTAATCGAATCTCTAAACCTAACATGGGCGCCAGAAGGGACAACCTGACGATCCAGCTGGAGGCGGAGAGGAAGCGACAGCCACCCAAGCCGTTCCCCTGGTACTACGCCCCCACCTATCTGCTCTTCTGGGTGGGGCTCTTCTTCGCCGTGATATATCCCCTCTTCCAGGCTCTGCCCGCTGCCGTGAACATCTCGCAGGAGGCGGAGAAGCCGGGTAAATTCGTGGCCGAAAGAGCTCAGCTCCTGCTCCGGGAAATAACTCAAATGGGTCCGCGACTGGTGGGCGATGTTAACAATGAGGTCACCGCCGTGAATTTTCTTCTCGAAGAAATCGAAAAAGTACGCCAGGTGCTGCGTGACGATGTCTACGAAATGGAAGTGGAGGTGCAACGGGCGTCCGGTTCCTATCTGATCAAGGGCTTCCTGAATCACTACAAAGGCGTACAGAATGTGCTCGTCAAGCTGAGTACCAGGAGTTCGAATAGCTCGTCATATCTGCTGGTGAACAGTCACTTTGATACCAAGCCGGGGTCCCCTGGTGCCGGAGATGATGCCTCCATGGTGGTGGTAATGCTGGAGGTGCTGAGGCAGGTGGCCATTTCGGGGGAACCTTTCCTGCATCCAATTTTGTTTCTATTCAATGGCGCCGAGGAGCAACCTATGCAGGGCTCTCACGGATTCATCACCCAGCACAGATGGGCGGCCAACTGCAAGTGAGCTTCAATTCTGGCGGAGATCTGTAGATACTTTCTAATCCGAATTAACCCTATCCTAGAGCCCTCCTCAACTTGGATTCTGCCGGCGCTGGGGGACGAGATCTGTTGTTCCAGGGTGGACCCAATCATCCCTGGCTCATGGAAGTAAGTTCCGGAAATCCCCTCAAGAATTCCTACGAAAATTTAACGCACACGATGATTAGTCATGAATTTCTGTTTTATTTCTTTTTTTTTTGGCAATCTTTGCCTTGATCGCTCTTCCGATATGGACGATATCAGCCGCCGTCTGGCGGCTGCTTCTAAACCAATTAATCTAATCTGGCGTCTTATCATCCGTCTCGCAGCATTACAGAAACAGTGCCCCGCACCCGTTCGCCACCACGACGGCGGAGGAGATGTTCCAGGCGGGCCTTATACCTTCGGATACAGATTTTCGGGTTTTTCGTGACTTTGGAGTGGTGCCAGGTGAGTGGATGGCACTATTGAGAGCGGTTACTTAGGGCTTGTTCTCCATTAGGCTTGGACATGGCCAATGTTTACAATGGCTTTGTTTACCACACGGAATTCGATCGATTCACGGTGGTTTCTCGGGATTCCCTCCAGAACTCTGGCGACAATGTGCTGGCCCTGGTGAAAAGTATTTCTAATGCCGAGGAAATGTACGACACGGAGGTGGGTTTTCTCTATTTTCTTGTACAAATCTTGTACCACAACTCAAACCTTATCTTTTCTTTTTTGTTTTACAGGCACACGCTGAGGGCCATGCGGTGTTCTTTGACTTTATCGGACTCTTCTTTGTCCATTATCAGGAGTCAACCAGCAAGGCCCTAAACATCTCCTTCTCACTGGGGGCCATAGTCCTCATCTGTGTCTCCTTGTGGCGCATGGCCAGGGTTTCGGGGCAGACCATGGGCACTTATGCCGGTGCATTTGGGCTTTTGTTTCTGCTGGCTCTCGCCGGCATCCTCCTGGCCCTGGTTTTCCCCTTGCTGATGTGCATTTTCTACGACCTGGGAGATCGGACTCTGAGCTACTTTAGCAATAGTTGGCTGGTCATTGGCCTGTACATAATACCCTCGGTAATCGGTCTTGTTCTGCCAATGACTCTCTATCTGACACATCGACGAAGTGTAAGTAATCTTTGGGGGGAAGTTTTATTTATTTATACAATTTTATTTATGTTTTATTGCTCCAGCAGGACAAGATCCCGCACAAGTACCTCCTGCAGATAGTGGGACATGCTAATTGCCTCCTCCTGGCCATCATGTGTCTGTCTTTGACGGCCCTGGGCTATCGCAGTGCCTATCTGTTCCTGATCTCGCTTATTTTCTATGTGGCAGCTCTGATTGTAAACTTGCTGAGTCGCCTGCATTGTCGGGGTAAGCTCAAAACTTATATAAATCTAAATCTAAAATAATACAAATCTACCAATTCCATTCAAGGTTATCACTGGGCTTTCGTACTGATGGTCAGCCAGATAATACCCTTTATATACCACGCCTATCTGTTCCACATGTTCATACTCATCCTCATTCCCATGGCCGGGCGCTTTGGCATGAACACGAATCCGGATTTGTTGATTGGAGCGTTGTGTGCCATCGGCACTATTCTGGCCTTGTCCTTTGCGGTGAGCTTAGTTTCAAGCGATTTCTAATCTTAAGCACTAATCCATAACTTTATATTCTTGAGCAGGCTCCACTTATCAACATCTTCCGGCGACCCAACTCCATGCTCGGCGGCCTATCAGTGGTCATGTTCATCTTCTGCATGATCGCCGTCTCGGAGGTGGGATTCCCCTATCGCGCCAAAACCAATGTGATGCGAGCAGACTTTATGGTGAGTGCTTCGGGACTGCATATTGTGGAAGATCTTTAGAAACGTTTTCCCTTTTGGGGAGCAGCAAGTGCATCGCAAGTACTTTGAGTACAACGGCTCCATGAGCCTCGAGGACTCCGGCTACTACTTTCACCTGGGGGATCGGAATCGAGAGGCCCCGCTCCGAGAGTCCATGGACCTGACGGAGGTAGTTCGCCTGGGTGAGGACTGTGACACGGAGCTGATGTGTGGCCTGCCTTGCTATCGCTTCTGTGCTGCCCGCAAGGATGCTCTGTGGCTGGCGCGTAAGGAACTGGTGCAACTGCCCTATCCCACGGTGCTGGAGTTGGTAAACAAGACCGTCCTGCCCGGCGGCTACCAGGTGCGCTTCGACTTCCGCCTGTCGGGGCCACCGAACATGGGCCTCTTTATCCTGCCGCTGGACGGCGTGAAGGTGCTCCGTTGGACTTTTTCCCAGGGCATGCTGGACAATCCGGCCACATATAAGCCACCGCTGAATGTGCTGCTCACTTACGGCGTGGATACCGCTCCCTTTGAATTCTACATGGAACTTTCGGTGAGTACAACTGAGCACTAGGTTCCTTGGGAAGTCATTTTAATGTACTTCCGTTGCCTTGCAGAAGGATAATGGCAACTTTGATGAGCCAGTGATGAAATTGGGCGTGTCGGGTCACTACATGAGCCCCCATGCTGAGCGGGATGCGCTGAGCAGAGAGTTCCTGGCCACGCTGCCGGACTTTGCCTTCTCCACGGAGTGGCCCAGCAGCTACGAGCGCCATATTTTCTAGGATTCTAAGAGGTTACCTAAGTTTCCCAGTTTTGTATGTTTCGAAATGTTGTAATTGGTAGTATTTATTAAATATTGTAAAATCATTTGGAGGCTTATAAATGATTTATTCTATTTGTCTTCCTGGAGGACTGACTGATTCTCAGAGCTACGTACGACCCGGGCGGGGATCTGGAGCCTATTCAACAGTCATTGACACTCCCAAAAACGAAATGGCTAAGAATGGGGCAACGAAATGCGTTCAAACATTGGATGCTGTGCTGCATTTCTCAATGCGTCGATGGGCAAACAACGGCGACAGTTGTAAGCAAACTATTTTGGTGAAACATTTGTGCAAACACACCTGCTGCTCTGCTCGGGCTCAGATCCAGCATCCAGAACGAAGGGTGTATAAATACTGAGCCAAAAACCTTCGATAGACACACTCCGAGTTCAGCAGCTCATCCGACTACCAGCAACAGCAACTAGCCAGGTTAAATACCCAACAAGCAAGCACCATGAAGTTCCTCGCTGTCCTCGTCTTCGCTGCCGTTGTTTCCGTCGCTCTAGGTAGCTCCGGTACTACTACCGGAACCACCACCTCCCCATCCACCCCGACCACTCCATCTTCGCCGAGCACCACGACGTATACTTACACCACATCGCCAACAACACCCACATACACCACCACGACCACCACCACAGCCAAGCCCATCAAGCAGCAAATCCTGTCGCTGCTGTTCAACAAGAAGTCCGGATAGAGAACCACCACCGACCAAAGATGCCGCCGTCCTTGACAAGCCTCGATTAAATAAATAAAAAGCCCAAAAACCAATATCGAAACAAAAAAACCATCGACTTTTGACTTTTGACTTACAGAAACAAAGGGGGGAAACACATATAGGAAATTTCAATATTATCTCTTTCATCTTATCCATAATATTTATTTGACGAATCAACATTTAGTTCATTGTTAAATGAAAGCCTCTATCAAATTTTTCAGAATGCAACTGGGTAAATAGTTCCTCCTCCACAGTGAGGCATCTCACGTAGCAAGGCGGCAGCTGTTTCGGGTAACTGACATTTGCCCAAGTGGGGCGTCATTACCGCCTTCTGGCCGGATGGACCTGTTCCCAAACAGCTGCCCGCCTGCACCCAAAGGTCAGGCGACACTTGCAACACTCAGTCAAACAGTCAGTCGGACAGTTGGGTGAGTCCGCTGGCCAGACATGATCATGGTCAGGTGGCAGTCATAATTCGTGATGATCATCAGCGGCATTCGAGTTAAATGTCTAATGACTGGCCTGACAAATTGATGTAGGAACCCAGCCGCAGAGGAAGATCCCATGAATGCCACAAGCTGGCCATGTACAACACGACTCGAGATGATCGAAGCACCAACGCCCCACTGAATACTGGGGACAGTAATCCCTCTCTTGATGAACAGATTATGAAAGGTTTTTTTTGGTTCCAATTTAAAAATAATATTTCGTATTTATATATTAAATTAAAGCTCCTGATTTAATATTTGTTATGCTTATTGAATACACATTTATAACTTTATCGAAGTATTATTTATTTTATAATACGTTTTAAGACTTGAAAAAAATATCTTCAAGCAAGCATAAAGTTAAATGAGCTTTTTAAAGTAATTAATAAAGGTTTCTTTTATTTTAAACTTTATATATTCTTGATTAGCATAAACGGGAATTGATCTAGCCATCTTCTGGAATTTTAAATGTTAAATGAAAATTCAAATCTTGGCCAAAAATAAACGAATTTTAATTTGGAAAGCATTGATGTGTTTGTTTTTTTTTTTAGCTTAACAAACCAGAAAACCAAATTAAAAATTTAAATGGCTAAACAAACTCATAATAATTAAATGAAATATAAAATATTAATTATAAAATAACCAAATAAAACAAAAGACTGAGCCAACGAACTTGACGGAACCGCTTAACATTTATATTTTTTCTTAACTAAATTAGTTTTTTTTATGCAGTCAAGTTATTGGTTCTTCTACAGTCAAGTTCGCTGTCTAAGTCTTTTGCCAGGTTGTCATGTTTACAACTTATTCGACAAATTGCGGCAACACACAGATCGACTGGGTCGTGCTCTTGTGGGTGGATTCCGATTCGGTTCATGAACGCTCCATGAGAAGATCATCAGCATCGGCCACCGACTTCTAGCAGGCTTCCGATCAACGGATGGCGGCGCCTCTTCAAAATGCTAGGCACTCACCCGGCTGTGGGTCGTAAATCTTTGGCCAGCTCCTCATATCTGGCATCTGTGCTCTGTGCTCGCTCGCTCGCTCGGTTTGGCAGCCGTAAAGTTCAAGCCACGAGAGCCATTGGGTATAAATATGCAAACAGACGACTCTGGCGGCCACAGTTACTGAACGAGGCAAATCCGGTGCAGACGCCCACCAGCCAGGATCACAAGGATACAGTGCAGCATGCAATACACAGTAAGGTGGAACCCAAAGGGATCTAAGAAAGGGAATAGATAGCTCAGAGATTTAAAGGAAACCCACAGAAGAGATTGGAAATATTAATATATATCAAAGTCTTAATATTGTTGTCCTCCGGGTCCTGGGATTACCTCTAACTGGAAAAAGTGCCTGCTCCCATTGCAGCTCCTCTTAGTTGCAGCTTTGCTGCTTAGCTTGGCCCATGCCCAACCCAGGCCCCAGGCCCAAGGAGAGCCCATTCCCATTATTCGACAGGAGCAGGAGGTCAACTTCGATGGCTCCTACAAGTACTCCTACGAGACGGGCAATGGAATCAATGTTGCTGAGGAGGGCTACCTGAAAAATGCGGGCACCGACAACGCCGGCCAGGTGAGTGTTCAACAGCCGCCTCGAAGTCGTGCCCAGCCATCGTGGCATTTGGCTGGATGGCAATTTGGCCAAAGTGAACCAAATGAATCTGCAACTCATCGCAACTCACATTTGCATCTCGTCCAAAAAGGTCGCACAGGGCTCCTTCTCCTACACCTCGCCCGAGGGCATCCCCATCCAGATAACCTATCTGGCGGACGAGAATGGCTTCCAGCCGCAGGGCGATCACCTGCCCACACCGCCACCCATCCCGCCAGCGATCCAGAAGGCACTGGCCTACCTGGCCACCGCTCCTCCGCCACCGCAAGAGCAGGGCGGCGGTGGGTTCAACAACCGACGAGGCTAGACGCATCAACTCCCTCCATTCACATAGATTACCCGGATTCATTTACAAAACCTGTGCGAATTAATAATAAAAAACTGGCCATACAACAACAGATTGTTAGCGTTTTTTAAGATTTACTTAAAAGGTTTTACAAATCACTTAAGGCGGTTTCATCAATTGGAAAAATGCTATTAACTGGTTGGAAAAATATTACTATTTGGCAATTACTTTTTTAGGGGGTTCTTGGCATTTCCATAAACCAAATAGAGGCAATGAAAATGTATAATTTATATTTTAAATGACACAGATTAGACTTAATTAATTAACAATAATGCAACAGCATCAACATAAATGAAATATATTTCTAGAAGATCGTGGTATCTATGGTATTTAAAGAGCCTTGAAAGGAATTCGTGTTTAAAAGATCTTAAAACTTTTCTATATATAAATATCAATGATAAATATATGTTTAAATATTATTTAATTATTAAATATTTTATATTTACTGTAACGTACATATAACAATAATAATTGTTACCATAATTAAGTGACAATCTTTTCTATATTAGATTTCTCGATTTATAAGCGGAAATGTGTGAATCAAAGCCATATTTTGATTTTACTGACCTGGCTAATGAGCTCGGAAATACCTGAGTGATGATAATAAACAAAAACTAGATTTTAGTTGATTAGATTCCAAAGTTTCAGGTACAAAACGTTTGGAATTGTGAGTCAGTACATTGTGTTGTTTAATTAAAATATAGCTTTTATAGGCCAAGTCGTTGGCTGCTTACTAACCAAGAAGTAACGGGAAAATAATGGCCTCTAAAGTGTTACTTAATAAAGGTTAGTTTTTAATTAAATCAGTTCTGCTAACAACTTAATTATTTCTGCTGTTAATTTTATAACTAGAAAGGGAATATCCTAACAAATTAAAATATTAGTTGACTTCTCATACAGCTCTCTAATTTAGAGATCAAATATAAAGTTACATCTTAGTTTAAGTATTATTAAACCCCTTTTTAAATAACTCAAATGAAGACTCCTCGTAAATAAATTGCATAATTTCAGGCGGTTCTGAATAATTCTTCAGCTGGCAGTCAAGCCCCAAAACATTCAGAGCTATCCGTTGTCCGAGTCTTCGAGTTACCCAGAAGTTCAAGAAATGTCAAGTGCCACAGTGGCTCCCGTGTCCACGGCAATAGATCTCCATTAAGTCGCTTCACCTGCTGAGCGGGCTCCACCTTCCTACAAATTATGAATTAATCGGCTCGTAAACCAAGGCGCTTAATTGTTCAAGTCACCCACTGGTGGACCGATGCACCGGTCGGAGCAGTGGCAATTAGACACAGCAAGCCACTCAGGGCACCCGGAGCGGAGCCGTCGCTCTATGTGGGCGGATGGGGTGCATCCGAAAGGTATAAAGCTGGGGGCCGTCGGCTAGAGCTTTTCATTGCTCGTCTTCAACGATGTGGCTGCGCGTAACGGTGAGTCGGATCGGCGAGGATTAGCTATCCATCCAGTGGATTAACTCATGTGCTGCTACCTTCCAGATCGCTGTTCTCCTGGCCTGCTTGGCCATGGCTCTGGCCCAGGGCGACGGACGCTATCGTCCTCCGCCCACGCGGGCTCCCGCCGCCGGAGACGGACGCTATCGGGGAGGCAACGATGGCAGGTACACGGGCGGCAATGATGGCCGGTATCGTGGTGGCAACGACGGCAGGTATTCCGGAGGCAATGATGGACGCTATGTCCATCAGGACAACAAGTACCAGCACGACGATCGTCCTGGCGGAGATTACTCGGGCGACCAAGGACGCTATGTGGGCGACAAGAACAGGGGCGGCGGAGCAGGCGCAGGAGGCGGTACTGGTGGTGGGGGAGGTGGTGCAGCGTCCGGCGGAGGCGGGGCTGCCGGGCTCAGAACCACAGCCAGACCCAAGCCTCGTCCGAGTATTCCAGCTGCACCAGCGGTGCCTGATCCCACTGCGAATTTACCAAAGGGACGCGGCACTGGTGAAGGTGGCAACGGCTGGGCCATCATCCGCCAGGAGGACGATGTGGAGCAGGACGGATATCACTATCTGTGGGAGACGGAGAACGGCATCCTGGCCGAGGAGAGTGGACGCATCGAGAAGCTGACCGAGGAGGATGGCCTGCGTTCCAAGGGCTTCTACGAGTACACCGGCGACGATGGCATCCTCTATCGCGTGGACTACGTGGCGGATGATAATGGCTTCGTGCCCAGTGCTGCCCACCTGCCCACAGCTCCGCCTGCCCCACCCTATGTGGCCAAGTTGTTGGAGTATCTCGAGGCGAATGCCAAGAAGAAGAAATAAATGGGGAGAAGAAGTGTCAAGTGTCAAAGGTCAATGAAATAAATAAAGTGCCATAAATAAAATGAAATTTATTTTAATTTTATAAATTTATTTACAAAAAGGTTTACTTTAAAAATAAATTGTTTTAAAATATATTTAGGACTTCTGATACTGGATAAAGTTTTAATTTAATTATTGAAATCTGAACATTAAAGATAAAAAATCACAAAACAAGGTAATAATAGTATAATTTTATATTTCAATTCTTGAAAATTAGTTTCACAATTTACAGCTTACTTTATTTTCTATAAACTCGAATTTAATAGAAATTTATTTAAAAAAAAACGAAATTCTAGGTCAGTGTAGGCAGGATGTGCTGTTGTATGTACTCCAGGACCTCGTTAATGGTGTTATGAATCTTGGCAGGCTGAAATTAGGGAATTTAGAATGTAAGAAACTTAATGTTTGTTCTCTAAATGAACCCAAGACTTACATCCCGCTCTGAGTTGATGCTGGTTGCTGGCTGCTTCTGCTCCTCTGCTGGCTCCTCAACGGCCTGGACAGGCGGCTCCGGCTGTTCCTGACTGCTCCCTGCCTCAGCTACTGGGCTCTCCGGCTGACATTCTTCGCCCGGCTCCCGGTACTCGTAGGCTTGATCTCCCTGATCCGATGGTGACTCCTCCTCCCACAGCTTGTTCTCATTAACATAGCTGTAGCGCTTTGAGTCCGGATGGGACTCGTCGCCATCGCGTAGCCACTGAAATTGGATTATCTGCCAGCCGGTGCCGTTGAAGTTGAAATCGATCATGAAGCGGAGATGATCTCGGGGACCCAGCGAGAGGCTATCGCCACCAGCCTGCTGCACCCGGGCCTCCAGTTGATCCTGGACGTTGCGGAAGATGCCACGCAAATCGGCGGAATAGGGCTCTCCACGATCCCCATAGCCGCCATCATAGGGCCGGGGTTCGTGGCGATACTTGCCACTATTATCGGGAACATACCAGCCAGCCGTGGCTCCGTGCAACTCCGGCACATAGTGTCCACGCTTGACGGATCGATCTTCATCCTCCGCCCAGGAGCCACCGATCAGCAGCAGAGCGACCAGCAAACGTGTGTCCATGTCGACTACGAGATAACGTCTGATCCGATTCCATTGCACTTGGTATCCATTTTGGTTTCGTCAATAGTTTTTTATCCTATAAATCGCGAGGTTTATGGCCAAGACGGCATCGTTTAATTGGCTTAAATATGGGCGGGATGCGAGCTGATTCGGTGGCTCATCCGTTACGAGAGAAATATAGAAATTCTTTGCATACTAACAAGCCATTTGGAAACAACTTAGTTAGCAACTCGTTTGCATTGACGACAGTGCGTTGCATTTAACCTTTCTGAGATGCAAGGCGGCGATGCTAGTTGGTTTGAAATTGGGGGCGACAGCTTCCACTAATTTTATTTAATTCACTAAAATTTTTTAAAAGAGGTAAATGGCTAGAAAATTAATAATTTTGCGATTTCTTGAAGATATTTCAAATTTTAAACTAAAATTAACTTGAATAACGCTTTGGTTTCCATGTTTCTTAAACTTTTTATGGGAAATCTTTTAGCTGAATAATTTTGGGGATTAGAACAACCTTAAAAATTTATATATTTAGCACTTAAGTTGATTTATTTTTAAATGAAACAAGTACAGAAATATTTAAAGTTTTTAGTCACCAAGATTAGATCATCTTTGACTCTTTATTTCTTTCATTTTCATTTGACAATTAAATATAATATTAAATTTAACAAAGTTTGTTAAAACTCATATATTATATATAATAAAAAGATGATCTAATATCATCATCCAGAGTCATTCAACTCTTAATTTTACGATTTGTGAATCAGCCAAAGACTTGCTTCCAGAAACGCTATAATCCCCCCCGAAAAGACATTCAACTGATCGCCTCCATTCATCGATTGATCGATGATTGGCCGGACGAGCTTTAATTTGTTTACATTTCAGCAAATCCAATGGGATCAACGGCAATTAGTGTCGTTTAAATCAAATTTAAGCCGAATCATAAACAATGAAACGCCCGTTTTGTTTTAATGAGCATTAATAACAATAATGCCTGTCAATCAATCAAGCCGCCAGATCGGTCAACTTGTACAATTCGATATTCATTAATCATTTCTTCTGAGCCGCTGATTTGGGTAATCACAAGTCACAGCATCCCCAGACGTTAGAATCTTCAAGAGATGTGAGAAATCGAAAGCTCCACGCCCCCAAAACAAGGTGAACCCTGACGCTTCTGGCCTAAACCTTGTGCATATTTGGTTTATTTGATCATGGTAAGGAAGTGAGCCAAGTTAGATGAGCCATGAATCATGGGGTTAAGAAACTCACAGACCAGACGGATCAGATCATTGCTGTTCGGGCGAAATTAAATATATTCTACGAGTATTGGAACTGCAACTTGTTGATAAGCCAGACAACAGGTTGACGGGTCTGGTTTGTGAAATCTCGAGTTGTTCGTGATTTTAAATTATTCACATGGCATAAATAAGGAGAGAGAGACTGCCGCTGGCAACAATATGGTGCGTAATTTGGTGTTTTGCATGCAATTAATTAATCTCACAAATCGCCGGCTATACCGCTCCCGGGGAATGTTCCACACTTCCCTCAAAAATACATATATACTACGGATTGTCCTTCGGAATGCTCAAATTATCACCACTTACAACTGACAATTCACTATATAAGTATGTGGTAAATTGAGTTTAGTCAGACGGCGCCTGCAGTTAAATATTTAATGTTAATTCTGCGGTTTATCTTGACTAGCTAAGTACATATTTCTGTGGAATAAAATCCCAAAATTCCATTCAGATGAGCTCATCCTCTGGTGAAATATACTCGTTATAATACATTTCTCTTTTTCGCACTTGTCACGCTGCAAATTTATTTATATGTGATATTTCCTTTTTATATTGAAATTTATATTTGCACGCTCCTTACAAGAGCCGTGTGATATGACATGGCCCTGAAATTCACTTTATTTAGCACCTTTGCACGAGAGGGAGGCGATCGTTTGATCAATAATTTCGGTGCTTTGAACTTGGCTTACACTTTGGGCATTTGGTTATTTAGGGCCTCCAGTCCCGTGTCAAGATCCAGGGCCAGGTGTCGGGTTCCAGGTTCCAGGTTCGGGATTTTGGTTTCCACACAGATCAGAATCCAAATCCAATTACGACTCATTGTGGCCGATAATTTGTTGTCATTGTTGTTGAGGCCTCTGCTCCAGTTAGCAGTTTGTCATTTTGGCCTTTTGTTTCGCTTACAACAAAATTTCGTTTTGTAAATTAATTCGTTGGGTGAAACAAATGCCAAACAATTAATGGCATAACTGGCTTGTACTTAATGTGCATGCGCCGAATTGCTACCAAAAATCCATCCATCTATCGTGGCATTCGGTGGCTAAACTGGCTCTCGGCCGCAACCAATATTTATAGATGTGAATTCCAGATTTATTCCATCTCGGGCTGTACTAATTGAACCAAAAAAGGAGAGCGAACGATAATTAAACAAACCGGGTGAACAATTTGGCATCAAAATTTACAAAAAATAAAATTAAAGCAAACGAAATCAAAATAATTGTGAGGGAAAAATGATACTCGGCGATGCCCACACAAAAATGAGACTTATTTATGGGCATATTGTCGCAGAATGTACAGCCTATAAAGATTTCATTTGTTTTGCCTTAAATGCTAAAGACTCTGGCAGCAGGGCTTAGGAGGTGAAAATACCCCTAAATCATCTCTTGATCGAGAACAGGAATGCCAAGGAAATAACGAAATTTCGTATAATAATCCATTTGCAAACATTTTTTGGTTGGCGAGTTCGCCAGGAGAGAAATAATCAAGGAGATAGTCATCTGTAAATGAGGGGAAATGGGTTTTTATTATTAAGATATTATAAACACTGAAACAAAATTATTTTTATTATCATCAATAAATTATTATTTTGTGGTAATAATAAAGACTAAAAGAAAGTCTACTTTTCCTTAGTAATATTTCTATTTTTCTGCAAAATAATACTCTCCCCACAACAAATTAAAGAAAACCCAGCCTAAGATCAGGGCCCCATTGCCCTCGAGATTACTCAATGCTCCACTAGCATATTGCTCTAATTGTAAGCTCTGAAATAAGAAGATACGAGAGAGCCCTAAAAAAAAGCATAATAAATAAATAATATTATAGAGATTAGAGCATATTCCGGGGGCATATCATATTTTATTCGTATATTGCTGTGTTAGTGACACTTGTGGCTTCGCCGGCTTAATCACTTTTATTTAAATTAAAAACAAAAACAATGAACACAAACGGAATGCGAGACTCGCGTTTATCTTGAGTTCGGAACCGCGCTTGGGTCCGCGCTAGTAAGCGTCCGGAAACCATGGGCCGCGGAACTGAGCTCTCCTCAGCGGGATCTCTCTGGATCAGTGTGTTCTGGCTGATGGCCGGAGCGGTGGCCTCCTCCTCGGATGAAGTGCTGCGCTGCTTCCAGTGCAGCGACTCTGACATCTCGTGCGGTTCTCCGCGGAATCCCCTTGGCAATGTTCTCGACTGTCCCAACTCCACCATGTGCTCCTACACCGAACGGACATTGGTGCTGAATGGCCGCGAGTGGACCAAGACCTTGAGGGGATGTGCCAACCAAGTCCAGGGCACCGTTAGCCTGGTCGAT
This sequence comes from Drosophila mayri, assembly GCA_008042485.1. Lineage (NCBI taxonomy): Eukaryota > Metazoa > Arthropoda > Insecta > Diptera > Drosophilidae > Drosophila > Drosophila mayri. The sequence goes on from VNJN01006634.1 coordinate 217,349, forward strand.
CGAAAGTGGCAGTTCGGATACAAGGTGAATGGGGATCAGTACGAGGAGGGCTGCGTGCGGAAGGGCAAGATCAACTACTGCCACTGCCGGGGATCGCTGTGCAACTCGTCGAGCTTCTCCGAGCTCGACTTCCGGCTGCTGATCTTCGCCAGCATCGTTACTGTCGTCCATGGAATACGTCTCCTCCTTTCCGGCTAGTCGGAGACACTTTTTGGGGTGTGTTTCCCAGCGCACTTCCTGCCGCCGTCTCACATAGTCTGAAATATGTAGTAGCTCTAAGCAGATTATGGGTTTACATGCGACACTTTCCAAAGGTGAAGCCGAAGCCTTGTCAATAAAGTCAGTCACACAAACTCGTTTCTGACATTGGATCATAAAAGCATGCTTGATGGGGGGATTAGCATCTGGCCGATCCTACATGGATTTTCCTGAGATAATATATGTACTTGTGACGCATCAAAGAAAGTGCCAGATTTGTGACTTAGGGTCAATGGCAAAGCCAGAGTTTGCTGTACTTCTATATATATTAAGAGATTATATAAAATAACACCAGCAGCACTCCTGCTGCGCAAAGAAATGGTATCGTATTTGGAATAGAATGCAAATCAAGTGCCAACCGGTGCGGGGGCATCACAAATCGTACCTGTAATTGATTAAAAACTCATCTTATTTAAATATTTATTAAGTATTTGTGACTTTTATGAATGCCCCCATATAGATAGCGCCGAAAGCCAGCCCGAACTCGGCAAGCAACAATAACAGCACGCGCCGTGATTCAACACACACTTACAGCGATGATCCGCTCTCGCCGGGATCTCGGTCTTGGGTTTCCAGATCGCTGGGTTCAGCGTACGACCTTTGGAGTGCAGTGACTGTGACGCAGTATTGATACTTGGCGGAGGCATCGATGTATTTACCATCTCTGAGCGATGCTGGGATGCTGGAATGTTTGGATGCGGCTTTTTAATCACAGTTTATGTGGATGACTGTTATTAATCGGTATAAGTCCGCCACTGGCACTGAGATAATGCACTGAAGGAAAAATAATAAAGAAATTAAGGCTGAATTTCTAGGATTTTGAAGCTTGAGTTATGGCAGTTAATTTTGATCCTAAAACAACGAACTAGCTAAACTTTTAAACTGAATATTTTGTATCTTTTTCTGGGAAAACTTTGGTGTCTTTTCAATCTGCTTAAAATATTAATAGTATTATACAATTTTTACTAAGTATATAGCCCATATTAATGCCTCAAAGAATTTTTTTCTATCAGTAAATAAATACGTATAGGTTTTAAAACTCTTAAAAGTAAAATTGATTAATCCATCAGTTACCAACCTTAATCCCATTAAACGAGAGATTATAGTTAATGTATATTTATCGAAAAAATATATAAAATAAGCAAAGATTAAACCCAATATTTTTCACTATTTTTTAAGCTATGAACTTGACAGCGTCTTCAGAGGCAAAACCGTTAAGGACACATTCCAAGACAATCCCCAAGCTGTCACTGTCAGCGGTGTCAACGTTTGCCACAAACAATTAAATTCGTTTTTGTCAACATTTTTCTTATGCCAGTTCCCTCCGATTCCGGTTATATAGTATGCACATATGCTGCGAGCACCGAAAACCGAAGCCCAACCCCATCCTCATCCTCATCTCCATCTCGATTTCGATCTCCGATCTGCGATGCTCCGTTCCGACTTCTGGCTCAATATTAATGCATTTTTCGTTGCGGCAGGCGTGCGCATTGTCTGAATCGTTTCTTATTTTATTTATTTATATTGTTTGCTCAGTTTTTTGCTGTATTTCCGCTGCGGCGGCTTAATTTATGATTTCATTACGGCACTTTTATGGCGCTTCCGAGTGCCTCCAGGTAGTTGGGGATATGCGTATCTGTGATGTTGTCATCGGTTGCCACAGCTAGTTAAGCTTTGAGCTCCAGCTGTGAAGTTAACGGTGGTCATTTAGGGATCAGGGAAGTGGCTTAAACTACTATATATAAGGAGCTTTTTTATGGCATTTTTGGAAACTATAAAAAAATAAATGAGAAGAATATATAGTATGTTGGTTCTGAGGGTTTTTTATTGGCACAGAAAGACGTCACAACATTGGCCCCCAGACTTCCTTATTAACTTTGTTTTTCCCACATGTCCTTCCTCAAAAACAATATTGTTTTTTCCACCACAAACATATTAAATAAACATTACCTACATATAATTTGTTGAAAAACATTTCAATCTGCTCTTGGTGACGTCTGAACCAAACTTAACCTTCGATTATCAACGAATTAAAATTGCAGCCAAAAATGATTCGATCTTGTTGTTCAGCAGAATTTCGATGACACTACGCTAATTAAAATTGGGAATTTCTTCTATAAAACTGAAGTAAACACGACGAGTCATCGAATGTCCTTACCTCTAAGATCATTTAAAGTAAACAACCCCAGACAGGGACTATAGTCATTCTTTGAGTTGCCTTAACCGATGAACAATGAACTCAATAATGAGACATTTGCCAAAAAATAATACAGTATAATACAAATTGTTTAATTCATTTTATATGTAATTACGTTTATTGGGTGACATTGATACGCATTATAAATAATTGTGCCTCAGAACGATTAGGTTTGGAGAGATCGGAGATAGAGAGAAGAGGAACCCGACTCATCATCTAAAAAATCCAAAAGGGAGCAGCTTGGAGTATCGCTCTGCCAAGAATCGTGGTTGATGAACCGAAGTGAACCGACGAATCTTCTCTCGGAGAATTTAGGTGCGTCGATGCGTCGAGAGCAGCGCTTCAGGGGCTTCGACTGAGGCTGCGAACCTGGCATATTTCTATATAAATCCGGTGTACTTGAACGGCAACCAAACATTCCTGTTGCAGTCGCCCTCAGAGCAGGATTACCCAGCCAGCAGCATCAGTCCGAGGATATATTCCCCCACAAAAAGGATAACTCCCAACACAGCCATCGCCATGTTCACCAAGTCCATGCTGTGCTTCTCCCTGGCCGCGGTGAGTAAAAAGGATGTGTGTGATATTGATCCTGATTAGTGCCAAAAAAACCGTGTTGCCAAAAGTGTTGTGTTACCCGAAAATTAAATTAAATATTGATAAATAAATTAAATATTTTATTAACTTTATTACCTGGTGCAAAGCAAGTCTGAGCTCAGCTGCACCTTTAAATAATTAGCAGCATTCGCAGATTAATTTCGTTGTCAACAGTTTGCACAGAGGAAAATAAAGATTGATATATAAGGAAATATAAAAATTTCAACTTGTTAAAGCTCAGCTTTAATTTAAAATTGTTCAACTTTGATTTGACCGAGAAATTGTTATTTAAAAAACCGAAAATATCCCTCTTAAAATTATATATTTAAAAATAATACGATGAGAGTTCAAGGTAAACTTGTTGGGAGTAAAAACAACAAAAACAAGGAAATTCTTACAAATTGGTTAATATTTATAAATCTTTGATTCTTTCTATTCCCTTCTATTAGGCCCTCATTGCTGTCTGCCACTCCAGTCCGCTTCCGGACGAGAATGGCAAGTATAATCCCAACAACGATGGCAGATATCGTGCCACCGACGATGGACGTTACCATGCGAGTTCCCAGAACGAAGGTATTTTCGTGATTCAACCTCAAAAATATCGTGCCTACTGCCACGCCCACTGACTGCATGCCGCCGCTGAAGCTAAAGCTGCCGCCCACTAAACCGAAAATGAAAAGCAAGATCGACTTGCCCCAGATACTAACACCCTTACACTACTAAAAATTATAGCCATGTATAAATACTATATACTAGCCCCACGGACATGTGAATACTCGATGATTCTGATAACACACCTACTTATACGAATAATCTGTTGACTCTCTTAGAAGTTCAAGCTCAAGGCTGATGGCTCAAAATTAGCGAAATTGTAAACAACCGAAAAAATATGAAGGCCTTGAGCTGAGCTTTTAACACTAACCCCAAGAGCACTTCTTCTTTTAGCACTGTGATATTAAACATTTAATTTCTTATAGGCCGGAGTGGTTCGCAAGACAGTTTAGGTAAAATATGAAAAAAAGGGAAATCAATCATTTATACATATAACACACAATCACCCACATTTCACACAAAAAGCAGATGAAAGTTGATACTTTTGGTTATTTCGGCTTTACTGTAGTTTAACTCTAAATTTATAAAGACTCAACTGCCACCTTTGTACATAAAGAAAATGAGAAACTAATTAATTATGTAAATATCTGTAGATGGATATGTATAAATTGAATAGTTTTGAACTGAAAACTCACCGCACACTCAGACCAGAGAGAAGTCTTTAAGAATAACCCACTAACCAAAGAATTGTTTCCTCAACCTGAAGGTCGCTACCATCACATGGCCCAGCCCTATAACCATGTGAGCGATCATCGTGAGCTCGGAGTGTACCATCACATTCCCTATCCCTACGATGGCGGCTATGGACCCTATTCTGGCCTGAATCTTCCCTATGTCCATGATGACAGGCCCTACAAGTGAGTTATTATTAAGAAGTTTCCTGGAAAATTAGTTTCCTAACTCTGCACCTCACTTCCGCCCACAGCCACGACCTGTACACAGTAAGTAACGCCGAGTTTAAGGTACCAGAAATCCGCTTGGAGTACGGCTTCCCCGATCATGAACCCCATCACGAACCGAGCACACAGCACTAAGATTCCACGATTCCCTCCAAGATCAACACCGAGAACTCCCCGCAATCCCCGAACCCCAAGCTTTCATAACAAAAATTTGAGAATGTTTTTCGGCTCTGCAATTAAATCCTTAAATCCCTATGCGCCACATGACACCATGACACCTTTCCACATCCGGTTTCCTGCCTGCATGACCCCACCAAAATTCCTTATTCCCGATGCCACACACTCGCATGCAACCCACAAAAAAAAAAACCCAAAAAATACACACACACACACGCACACCAGTTCCCGAACTCAAGAAAACCAACTGAATATCACAGAGCACGACCACAAAGAAACCCACAACTACCACCAAAAGGACGACGACTACCACCACCACAACGACGACCACGCCCAGGAATATCCTGTTCAACTATGATGACGAGGGCGGCCACAAGATCCTGCACCAGGAAGAGGTCCGCGCCAAGGATAAATACGATCATGCGTAAGTCTCAACAAGTAGATGGATTTCTCTTTTAAATAAATCAAATTTCCAAATGGAAAATTCTTTAATCTCTAAATAATATTTAATATTTAATTCTCCTTCTTAACCAACAGTTACCTAACCGAGAACGGTATCTATGGCGAGGAACAGGCCAAGCTGCATCATACCGGCGGCACCCATGCCAAGGGCTACTACGAGTACACCGGTGACGATGGCAAGCTGTACCGCGTGAATTATGCCTCCAATGACGGTGGCTTCATGCCTCAAGGTGATCACATTCATCCAATACCCGACGCCATTGCCCGTGCCCTTAAGTACGTTGAGGAGCAGCACAAGGCCAATGGAGGCGCCCAGTTCGATCATCGTGGCTTCCGCATCAACCATATGACCAAGGACATTAAGGCCCAAATCAAGGCGTTGGACACAAAACATATGTCCAAGCAGCTCACCGAACAAATTCATATGCTCGAGCACGAGGTGGAGCTGGCCGAGGAGGAGGAGCGCGAAGAGAAGGCCGAGCTGGAGCGCCAGCGTAAAGCCAAGCAGCACTAAGAACTTAGAGCGGGTTACCCCGGACTCGCCTCATTCACAGCCATAACATATATGTTCCCAGCTACCAAAACAAATCCCCTGACCAGTCCTAGTCCATCCAGAACCCAGCACCCAACTCCATTCCCCATGCGTTGTCCAGGAGATCATGATCATCGTCGTGATCCTTGGGCAAACACTATAACAAGCCATCGCAAAACCACAAAAAAAGGAAAAGGAAGAAAAGGTGAAGTGCCAGCATCATCGAATTGCAACCGGAGAACATCCGTATATATATATATATGCATATATAGTCCGCTCCCATGTTATTTCGTATTTATTTATCTGTCGAACTTGTCGAATTTGACGATGTTGCTATGCATAAGATAATTAATATTTGTTATACGCTATATCAAAATAAAACCTACTAAATACTTGTTATAAATTGCCAAGAATTTTGATTTGCAAGAATGTGAAGATCATCGCGGGCCCTTGACTCTGAGTCTGAGTCGCATTACTTGAATTCAAAGGCCGAGACGCTGTTGATACCAAAAGTGTCTGACATTTTGCCAAATTATATTCAAGATTTTCAATACACAATATACGGGCGGCGTTAAAAAATTAATGGGTTTGTTGAACCCCCTCTCAGTCGGGACCAAAACAAGTCTCAATCTAAGTACGAGTTTTGTGCATACATTGCGTATACATTATTTCTGATTAGCAAAGTGACCTAGTTTTGGGTTTTATTATGAATAATAAAGAAGAAATTTAAAACTATAAAATTAGTATAAACTTAGGTGAGGTCTTAGGGAATTAGGATTAAATATATTTGAAAGAAGTATATACGCAGGGCATTTAAAGATTGTTTTAAAATTAATTGAGTGTCAATAAATCACTCATAATTCAAAGGCAAGTTTTTGATGAAGACTTGGAGATGGAAAGATTAGCTAACCTTTGTTTTTGTTATTTATATTAAAACTTAGTCTCTATTCACAGCACACTTTTGAGCTTGTTCTTAAATTCGTTAAAACAAAATAGAAAATAATCAATAAAATCTAAAATAAAAGGTTGCCTTTATCTGATGGAATTTCTTGATTATTAATATATATTTTATTTATTAAAACTCCCAGTAAAACTTATTATAATTATTTTTAATATTTATTTTATTGCTGGCAAATAATTTTTGTATTTCAACTGTGGAATTCTGGTTTCTAAAGTTAATAAGATGGAGCCAAGCTGGAAATCAAGGAATAAAATTTGGTTGCCTCTGTCATTTCCCAAGCCAGAGTCTCATTATTTACAGAAAGGATGCTTTTCAGTAGATTATTAGTTTCCTTTTGAGATTTTGCCATTCGAAGTAACTCTCTTCGCAAAGCTGTAAAGAAATAAAATAAATTTCAGATTTCTAAGATCATAAGATATGAATTCTAACTAATTTCCTGTAAAATTAAATATAGATTTTATGCTTTCTAATAAATAATCAACTTACAAACAAGCACTGGGCGTAAAACGATAGCATCACTGCGTTCACTTCCACTTGCGGGGGTAAAGCTGTAAATATCCTCTGGCTCAGCTTCCTGATCTCCATCCTCCGTATCATCATTCGTGTCATAATTTTTCTCATTGATCTCCTCCAATTTTCGAGCTCGGAGATTGGCAACTGGGTCTGGAGTAGAGACTGGCTTGGGATTGGCTAAGCCGCCGTAGAACTGGTTTTGATAGTACAAATCGCGGTAGTTAGGGTTCCTAAAGTAGTTCCTGGCATCTCCTTCACAGGCAATGGCTCCCAGAGAAAGCAAAAAGAGGCAAGAAAACTGAAAGGATATAGTAACCAAGGATATAAGAGCAGATCCGCTCCAGAGATTACACTTCACCTTACCAGCTTTAAAGACATTTTGGCTTTTGGCAACTTTCAACGTTGATGTCTGAAAGAACTGTAACAGCCGCTATGGATCACAGACCATTTTATATTAATTTTTCGCACTATTTTGCATAAGAGATAGTCATCGTATTGCGTACACGCCCATTGACAAATTATGGATACGAGGAGTTTAGAATTTAGGAATTTATATACCTTAATTTAAGCGTGTTTGCCATTTAAAAATAGAATTGCTAATTTTGCTAGTGGTAAATTTTTGATTTCTTTTATAAATTCAAATTCGAGGAGCTGCTAAATATTCTAGTTGGTTTAGGGTTTGGTTAAAGAATTAAAATTTAATCCACAAAATGCTGAATGGTGAACATACCCGTAGGAGGGATATTTTATATAAATAAATCTTCTAGAAATTAATATGTAATAACATTGAATCTGTCTTTCAAAGCGAAAATTCTTATTTTAGGTAAATTCCATGTTTTATAAATAGAATTTTTTTCTCGATGTACTATCATAATTTTAGGTGTGCTTAATGGCAATTAGTCCTGCGACTTGATAATTATCTTAGAATTTTTATATTCAAAATTTGTAGTTGTAATTAGTGTAATAAATATCAATAACTACGACAGGCAATCTTATCTCCGATCTCAAGCAATCTGACGATCTCCTCCTGCCCAAGGAAGACTCTATATTAAATTCTTTACATTTTAGATTGTCCTCGAGAAAATAACATAATAAACAATTAATTATTTTATTAAAGTTGCATAATTTCCGCACATTTTAAACCTTTGAATTAAATCCAAAAAGCTTTTTAGGTGTTAACAGCCCTCAGTTTATATTATAAAGAACACAAATTGTGCCTTTTGAATAATAGAAACACCCACGTATAAAATTAATTAAATTTTTGTATTCTTTATTTTATTTCTGGCAACCAACTTTTAAATAAAATATTTAATTTCTTGAATGCTTAAATTAATAAGATGGAGCAAAACCTGAAATCAAACTGTAAAACTTGGTAGCCTGTGTCTTTTCCCAAGCCAGAGTTTCCTCATGCAAGGAAAGGATCCTCTTCACGGTCTCCTTGTTTTCATTTTCGGACCGTGCTATCTGACGCAAAGTTGTTCGCAAGGCTGCAAAGGATTTTTAAAGGGAAAAGTAAAGAATTTTAACCAATAATTCAGTAATGAAAACTTACATATGATTAATGGCCGCAAAACGTTGGGATCATTGCGTCCTTTGGCACTTCCAGAGAGTGTGGATATAGCTTCCGACAGACCCTTCTCCTGTTCGAGGATATCGTCATCCGTATCATCAATCACATCGTCATTGTCATCATTGACCTCCTCCACCTTCCGTGCTTTACGCTCTGCAGTTGAATTTGAGAGTGGAATAGGATCTGGGTTGGGATTGGGATTGGCTAAGCCGCCATAGAACTGGTTACGGTAGTACAGGTCCCGGTAGTTGGGGTTTCTGAAGAAGCGGGAATCTCCCTCGCAGGCAATGGCTGCCAAGACGAACGCAAGGAGGCAAGTAAACTGAAAGGATATGGCACATCGGGATATAAGTTAACATCCTCTTCAGAGATTCCATTCCAAATCACCTGCTTTAAAGACATTTTTCAGATTCTTTTGCGACTTTCAACAACGCTCTGCCGGACGGAACTGTAATAGTTTCTACGGCTACAAGATGGTTTTATATCCTCGCCAATCCATTTTGCATAACCATCGGAAAATTTTTGAGAACAAATCTTGTCAGTTTAGAATTTAGATTTGCTGTAATTTAAGTGTCTAAGCGTGTTTTATCATATGAAAATATAAATGCTAATTTTTCTCATGGAAAAATATGGCATTTATTTAAAAGTGAAATTCGAGACGACACTAAATAGACTATTTATAGTTAATCGAACCTATATGATTGAGAAAATTAATTTCTGGGGAACTAGTTTCGGAAAACATGGGTTTCTGTTGCCGGCACTAATAATAACTCATCGACAGCATGATCTTCTTAAGCAACAGAAATTTTATAAATAAATAAAACATGATTAGTTGCTTAGAAAAATATATTTATATTTTAATGTGGGTTTGATTTTATTTAAGGAATATTGTGGCTTGTCAAAACAAGTGAAATATAGATGTTTTATAATGTTAACGATTCTTAAAAGTTTGAATTAAGGAGTAGAAGCTCGAACCCTGGGCCTTAGCCCAAGTCAGAGTGTCCTTCAGCACGGAAAGAATATTCTTATTGGTCACCTCGCTTTTGTTGTGAGATCTCATTAGCTGGCGCAGCTGACGTTCTATGGCTGCAAATACACATACAATGTGAACTTAAGGCTATATAAAAATCTTAAAACATTATAGCTATATATATATATATATATATATATATATATATATGTAGTCATAGATCTTATAGAAACATTTAATATCTTCTAAACATACTCACAGTATAGTACCGGTCGTAGTTCATTGGGATCGTTTTTGATTTTTCCACTCCCTGGGATGTAGCTGTAGATATCATCCGACAGACCCTTTTCCTGTCCCAGGATTCTATCCTCCGTGTCGTCATTTTCGTCTAGGACCTCTTCCTCATCCAGGACTAAGATATCCGCAGTTTGGATTGGAACTGCGACTGGATTGGAGTTAGATAAGTCACCGTAGCCATGGTTTCTATAGTTCAGAACCCGATACTTAGGGTTACTGAAGTACCCCCTAGAATCTCCCTCACAGGCCAATACTGCCAGGATGAGCACAAAAAGGCACAAGCACTGAAAGGACACACAATTTAAGGACATCACAACACAAACCTTCTATAAAGAATAAACCAACTAACCAGCTTGAAAGACATATTGCAAATTTAAACGATGGTCGGTTCAAGGGAACTGTAGCAGCAGCTGCGGCTCACAGGTCATTTTATATCTATTTCAGAGACCTTATTAACCCATTTCTATTCTTAATCTTCTTAAAATACAGATAGTTCAAAATTTATTGTCATATTCTAATTTTGGCGTTGAGTTTTTAAGCTTGATTAAGTTCGAAGCATATAAATTTAGAAATGCTAATTTTAATTATGGAAACATTTGCCTATTTCTTTTAAAGTGGAATTTGAGATGCCACTAGATAAATTAGTAAATTAGGAAAGTAGAACAAGGAATATTATTGGGATATTTGGATTTCTTTATGATTTATTATTCAGACTCCGCTGTTTAATAAGTCCTTCAGTAGTTACAAAGTTCTGGTGAAATCTTTTCTGTCTTGTCTGACTTTCATGTAATTTCTCTGACTGTAATATAAAGCTCGATAGTTTTGACTGGCTTAAGATATAGATTCGATATTTAACAGAAATTAGGCTACTCTACAATCTTAGCTTTGAAAAGCTCAATAGGTCTCAGATAGACCGACAGACGCCAAGATATACTTGTCTAGTGATGCTGACCAAGAACACATATACATAAATAGAAATAAATAAATATAATAACTGACGGAGATATAGTGACTTGAAGCCTCAAAAATCGTACACCTCGAACCCGATCCCTGAGATAGTTTGCCTTTAACTAAAATTAGAAAATAATAGAAATTCCCTCCAAAACAGAAAAAAGGAAAGGAAAACCTTCCAAGGTGATAAATTCATTTGGTTAATTTATTTATAATTTATAATTTATTTTTCAAAGGGGTTAGCGTTTTCTTCAGTTCACAAACACAAAACAAAATAAAGTAATAATTTTCCAATTTCTTTACCTCTAAAAATTCAATCAATTTCTTTAAAATAATTTTTTATAATTTAAATATTCATATATTAAATTAAAATTTAGTTATAATTTTTATTTTAGTAAAATTTACAGCACACTTTTTAGCTTGTCATAAAATCCACAAAGCTTTTAAGGCGTTAACTAGCCTTCGCAGCTTCATTGGCAATAATCAATAAAATAAATAGAAAATGGCCGCTTTCAGCTTACCAAAACACTCAAATTAAACATTGGCTTTATTTCTGTGGTATTTATTTAAATTAAATTAAGAAGGCTGAACCATATGTCACACAACTAACTAGAAATATGTAGGAAGCAGTATTGGCATTATCTTAATGCTTGGTATGGACCACGTTAGCCGAGGCCGGTTGGCTGGCATAAAAAGCAGAGTTCACGCCGTCATCTGAAGGAGAAATATAACAAATTGTTATTAAAAATATAATATATAGACATAGCAGCAATATTATTTAAAATAAAGAATTTATCTTTAAGTTGAAAATGGAAAAAGTAAAAAAAGAATGAATAAAAGAGAAATTATAAAGAAGCAATGATCAGAAATGGAATGGAAACTAAGAACTGAACTTTAACTAATAAAGAATATTATTTTATTATTTTATTAATTAAGAATTATTTTTATTTAACCAAAAGTCAATTCAATAGCAGCTAATTATAATTATATTTAAAGTGTATCTCATTTAATGTTTTATATAGTATATTTCTTTGTCAGTTATACTCACAGGTAATCACTGGCCGGAAACCATTGGCATCTGCCAGATACTTGACTCCCACGCGAAGACCCTCTGGCGTGATGAAGGAGTAGGCACCCTCCACTTGCTCCTCCTGCTCCTGGTTGCCAATGTTAACGGGCACACCCTTCTCCTCGCCATGGATGCCGTTCTCTGTCTCGTAGCTGTAGGAGTAGGTACCGGCGCCATAGTTCACATCATTGTTCTGCTCCACAATCCTTGCCTGGGCGGCGGCAATGTAGGGATTGTACTTCTTGTAGAAGCCATCGTAGTAGCGACGCAGATTGTACAGATCCCGGTTGCGATAGTAAAGGTTCCGGTAGTAGGGATTCCTCAGGTAGGGATTCGACTGGGTCTGTCCCTCACAGGCAATGGCGGCCAGGAAGAGCACAAAGAGGCACGAGAACTGAAATCACAGGGGACTAGAATCGCACACATCACTCAGAAGTCCACTCCAATTTACCAGCTTCAAAGACATTTTGATTGTTTTCGATTTGTTTTTGACGACTTTCAGCGATGATCTGTCTGACGGAACTGTAACAGCTTCTGCTGGCCACAGATCGCTTTTATAACCAACTCG